>VBVR01001151.1:0-32850 GCA_011638315.1 Tetramorium parvispinum | reverse complement strand
TGTCTTCACATTATTAAAAACTTCGTCAATACAATTTACAATTGGAAAAAATATTTTTAAATTCTGTACTCGATTTTTTGCTCAATTCCGTACCATGTAAAGGGGCATACTGAACTCGTGCGTTATGCGGAATAGCTCTGATTGGTTGTTGCTATGACGGACGCTCTATCCCGCATCACGCATCACGCACCATGTGACCGCAGCCTAAGAATAAAATAGTAAAATTAGCGTTTCGTTCCAAAAATCAGTTAAAAAAAAGGATTAGAACTTGATTTTTTCGGCATATCGCAATGCATTATTCGGTCGAACGATGTAAAATTGTAAGAAAACCTAAATAAATTGCGCATTCGGTTAAAGGAAGCTAATATAAATTAATTACTCGCTATGCGCGTTCTGTCTCATGTTGTATGATAAATTGCAAAGCGAAATCTTATCTCCGATCCGAGCGCATCGTGCAATGCGTGCGTCGTCGAGTTTCGGATCGATACTCGATTGGCGATCGAATGACGAGAATACGACATGCAGCTACGTTCAAAGCCGTCGGCCGCGTCTCGCATTGGTTCGCGACACGTTCGGAATGCGAGGCCGGAAACTGTGCTCGTTTTCGCGTTTACAGTCGTCGAAATCGAGGCTCTCGTTTGTCGTCCAAATACCGGGCGCGCTCAGGTAATGCGAGGTAACGAGAAATGAGGATGCGTCGACAACGGATCGCCGCAAAATCGTGGCCGAGAGATCCTCGAAGCGCGCGCAATCCGGAGAGATCTCCGGTGTCTCGCGACGAAACTTTTCACGAGGGACAGAAAAACAGAAAACGGCAAAGTGAGCGACAGAGCGATGCCAAACGCTTTTGATCGAATCGACGCATTCAGTATTTAATCGTCGTCGCTTCGACATTTTTTTCAACTATCAATTCTCACCGGGATGTGGCACTACAACAAAAAGAAAACTATTTCCCGAATCTGTCCGCGGAAAAAAAAACTATTTCCCGAAAAATTCTGCGAAATTCGTGGATCGTTTTCAGAGTGAAGTTGGTCGATGCTCCCTTTGTTCTGCCCTGCCTTTCCCTGCGCGTTTCGCGGGTCGCGTGACGTCACGTGATCCGCTCCGGCACGCGCTGCTACGTTCAAAGCCACGTTTCGCTTTCGCGCCGATGCGCGCGGAATATCTCGGTGCCGTTCGTATGTTTTTACTCGTGAAAACCGCGTGTTGACGGAGTCTGGGCGAACGCGAATGTGTCGGGAGTGCGAGTGCGATGCGCTAACGAACGGGATTAACCGTTGACGATTGCGATTCGCGATTGCCGACTTCGATGTGACGGCCGACGGCTAACATCATTTATCGAGAGTACTCCTCTGCGCCTCGGAGCAGACTTATTCGTGCACGGAACATAACGTGAATCTCGCATCGAAAAAGACATGGAAAGTATCGTGTGGATTGTCGAGCAATTAATCTCTTAATGCACATTAGGAGGTTAAGGTTAGGTTAGATTACATCGATAAATTCGGTGCGCGATAAATACGTAACGCGAGGCGTCGCCGCGTCGCGTCGAAGCGAGCGGGTTTCTTCGTGTTTCGCGTCTCATTCATTTATGTGAATAAATGTCGGGAGTGTCGAATGGGACACCGTGCGTGAACTCTTCTTTCGTGTGACGTTCCTTCATCGGAAGCAGCACGCCGCGACGGAAGCAGCCCCCACACAGATTGGTAAATCACTTTGTATTTGATATAATTAGGGAGCTTCCCAGCAAGAGACACAAATCGACACTGGAGTCATTCTGTTTTTATTAGATATTCAGTGAAAGACTGTCCCTTGCTGGAGAGCTCCCTTTATAGTTATCTCGTGCGTTTCAATTTTGTTTCGCTACAATAAGCGTAAACTATGGCTGCGGTCCACTTGACGCTACAAATGCTTCAAAGTATTTTTCTTCCCTTTCTTTTTAATAAAGATAGAAGGAGAAGAAGAACGCTTTGAAGGATTTGAAGCGTCAAGTGGACCGCAGCCTAAGTCGTATTGGATGTTTTTACAAATACAAATTTTGGATAAGAAAAAAAATAGTATGAAGAGAGAATGATTTTTATTGCCGGCTAAAACTAATAAAATATTCAAAATAGGATGTTATATAAGAAATATTATGAACAAAATTACATACTGATATTCAATTTATCAAATAAAATTTACATATTATTATTGTTTTAACAATTTTTCATGGTTGAACTCCAGTTTTATTTAAATCAATTAAAGCAAACGTGAAAGATTCTTTTCCGTCTATGTCATAAAGACAGAATTAGAATTAAGCTTCAAAAAGAAATAATACAGTTAAATAAAATATCTTTTCTCATTTTTTTTGCAGCAGCTTACGGCAACACAGTGGAATAGCAGCGTTTGGTGAGTGAACTTCGCTAACCCTTATTTATTTGAATAATTTATTATTATTATGCGTATTTTAGAATTGATATCATTGTATTATATTATCCCACATTTTTTTCGCTTTCTCCTGTGTATCCAAATTAAATCATAGAAGATAAAATTCATTATTTAATTGATTATTATATGGAATTTGTGGTACACTCGATTTGATATATTTTGCTTAAAAAATAGATTAAAATGATTCCAGCGATATTTCTATTTATATTGAAATATATTATTAGTACAAAAATGTCATTGGCGTCTTGAAATATATAAAACTTTTATCTTCTCAAAAAGAATTTACTGTTTTTAAAAACGTACATGATTCTTGCTAACGATTAGCACGCACGAATTGTATTATCTTACTGTTAAACAACTCCATTGGCATTTACAAATTTCACAATCCGCAACTAATGACGACAGCATGACTTCCTATGTTATTTTATATCCGCGAACCGTTTCAATCTGATAAAAGATCCATAGCAGGCGCGAGTTGCGAAACTTACACGTGCTTTCCACTCGCCATGCCGACATAAGTTTTCGAAGAAGAACTATTCCGTTCGTTATTCGGAATTGTAACTTTCGACAAAGTCAAACGGCCCCGTAGAGAGATGGCGATACAACTTTTGATGGGGACGAAACTCTTGGGAAACTGCGCGGCAAAATTTTACCGAGATGGACACGTAGAATTGCCTCCGTGAAGGGACACGAGGCTTTTGAAAGCTTTCGTACCTTCGACACTTCTGTGTGTCTTCTCCTTCTAAGTAATCCTCTTATCGATAAGATCTTAAGATCGATATTAAGTCTCGGAACTTACAACTAGTGTACTAATCGCGCGACTTATAATGCATTACGCGTATTTGTTTAATTGATTTCTTGCATGACGTTTTAAAAATAGTTTATCTTAAAAGGTGCTGAGCAATCAAAATTTTCCTAGTGCATAAAAATACTTTATTAGAAAAATTAATTTATTAGAAGATTTGATGAATTTCTTAATTGATTTTTATATTTAAGGATAATATAATTATTTTGATTAGATCTGATTGATTTGATTAGTTGACGAAATCTACCTTTATTAAATACGCAGATCGTATATACACGTATACATTTCATTATACTATCAATAAATGAAAAATCTTGTTACATATAAATAATAAATTTTATTGAAAAGATTAATATTGATTGTATACGCAAACAAAAAAAATGTCTTAATTAATTATCAGAATAAAAGTACAATTAAAATAGTTATCTATTGCCTTTCCGAGATCTTTGTCTCTATTAGTAATACTGCGAATCGGCAAAAGAGAGAAAAGATTCCAGATTTTTAACGAAGGGCTCAGCAGCCAACTTGGCGCAATTACCTGGCATTTCTCAGTGCTGGTGAATACTTAACCTTGTTCTTGGTCGGATAATTCTGCGTCCTTAATTTCTGTTGATCTTTGGGGATCAAAGATTTCGAATTTGCCAGCTGTGAAAGCAAAACGGCTTTTTTCGTACTGCGGTAGAATTTTATTTTTCAGAAAATATTGCGAGATATTTCGACGCAAAATGCAGAATAAAAATAATTTCCTTATAAGGGATAATGGAAAATTAAAGTTTGGATAGGAAATAAATAAGGATAAACATATTTTTATAACAATGTATTGTATTGTATAATAAATATGTTTCTAATTAAATATATTGAATACATATTAAATTATACATGTAAATTTCACTGATTTAATGTAAAGAAAATCGTGCATTTTATTTATTACTGAAGCTGTGTTTGATTTAAAGCACAAGCATATTAATACACGGTGCAATAACACAATGCTGTGAATTTTCTTTTTGTCTTTTTCCGCCGCAATAATGATCACAAAAAAACTACCGATGAGAAAAAACCTCGCCGATTACAAATGGAAATGCGACGTTAATTGAAAAGTTCCGCGTGAAAGGAGAAAAAATGAAAGAAAAAAAATACGTGGAGAGATATGGGCTCTCGTTTGCGGAATATACTCTGGAAAATGCAGCTGCACCAATTGTGAATCTTAGAAGTTATATTTGCAAAATCCACTAAAAGAAGACCATATTGCGACACATTGCTACTTCCGCCGTTTTGTTCAAACTTTCAGTTTATTCCTCGCATACGAAGTCTACCTTTTTATCGACGATTTTTCAAGATTTTCCTGACGGTGATAAATTGTTGCACTTAAGATTATGTCGAATCTAGAATAAAAAAGTTGTACGAAAATCAGTGCTTTTTGAATTAAAAGAAATAGAATAAAAAATAAAGTAATCGATATTTTAATGCATGGCAATATTTTTATTTTTGAAAGTTAAAAATATAATTGATATTTGTAACATACTTAAGTTGAGATATATAAGAAGTAAAAGATATGTATATTTCATTATACATTTCTTATTATTTTATTAACTTGACAATTTTGGCATAGTAATTTTTTGATATTTTGTATATGCTCTTCGATAGTTAAATAATTGGCATTTCAAGACGATGATTATTTTGAAACAAAATCTTTTTAAAGTAATATATCGATCTCTTTATTTTGCTATATTATTTTCGAAATATTATGTATTCGTATCGAAGTTATCACGGTTGTTTGTCAATGTAGAATATTCCAAGAATGTTTCGCAAAAGGATCGTCTTACGGAGAAGTTACTGGCTCTGCCGGAGGGTGACTCTCGTCTTCAAGTTGCACTCTTTCGCACGTTCATTAAAGTCGAGAATTTACCTGGCGGCACAGCACTCGTCTTTCTTGTATCTTTCCCCAGTTTTTCTTTACTACTAGATTGTTCTACCCTTGCAATTAGGAGTACGTTTTATATAATATTTCTATTTGTATTGATTTCAATATAGATGTTTTTATTAATATTACTTTACAAATACAAATAATAAATAATCGGTACATCAAAAATTTATTATATGTTATAAATTTTACATGTTTATATTATTTCTATGTCCAACGAATAACCAGAGCATTTTTACATCACATATATTTATTTTTATAATAATCAATACATACATTGTGTAGATGAGTTATTATATGAGTTGCAATTTTGTATTCCTATTGACATTAAATTATAAATTTTTTTAAATTACTAAATTCCACCAATGGTGAAGAATGGAAACTGTACATTATTTCGCTTCAACGAAACGCCGCTATCAGAGTAACTGACAACAGGGAAGAAAACCGTTGAAGCCATCTGCACCTTCTGTTGAAGACGAATGAATGGAAGCTTAAACGAAGTATCTGCCTCGCTACTAGCAGGAAGCTGAAAAATAACACAACATTTAACGGATGAAGAAGGAAGACGTGTGAGGCCCACGATAATGAAACGAAAGCGGGCGAAAAATGGTGGAAAGAAAAAAGAGACTTTTTATTTCGAGTCGGGGCGTTTGTCAGATGAAAAAACCGTGAAAAAAGGATATGAGATCGTAATCTGTGGAATTGGTTCAATGGTAATAAGCGCGAAGTGAGGGACATGGAAAATACAAAAGGAACGCGACGGGAAATATGTGCAAAATCGAGAGCAGCCGTTCTCCTTAACATGAGAATCGTTAAGTAGATAAATACGAATGTCAGCAAAATTTTTTCGAACGAAAGAAATTTAAATAAAAAACATATTAATAAAAACTGTAATTAAAACGGTACACGTCGAGAAGATGAGAATAAAAGAGCGACAGAGATATGGCAGGAAAATAAAGATAAAGTGTCAGTAACTGAAAGAAAAAGAGGAGAACAGGTAGAAACGGAAGACCGCCAGGAAGAGAGGAGACAAACGACCCGAAATTATAGTCCGAGGTGAAAATATAAGAGAAAGGGGTGCAGCTATGGTGATTGATATTGGTGGTGTAAGCGGAACGGTAAAAATACGAGAAAATCGAACGAAAAGAACCCCGAGGAGAATGGAGCCGGGCTCGATGGATAACACGTGAACGCGCAAATAGAGTAAGTGGTGAAAGAAAGTAAATAGAATAGGGAAGCATTGTTCATCGCGAGGGGAAATGAAAGATGAGAGAAGACAGATAATAAGATGGGATTTAACCGAATAAATCGCAACATCGTCGTGTAAAGTCAAAGCAACAAAAGTTATTTTCCTTTTATTTACCCCTTTCATTCATACGCGTGCGAATCAAGCAGTTGGAATAATTATAGAGTTTTTCTTAACTTTTGAATTATTGCTTAGATGGGATCGCGATGATTGCGTCTCGAGTTTTTTTTTAATCATAACGACAATGTAATATAAGAGAGTCAAGGTTTAACTAACCGAGGAATAGATTTAACTGACTATAAGCCGGAATAAATCCGGAGTAAGCTCAATTACGGATTATGCGAGAGAATAACAAATATAAACTGAAATAAGGCAGATTAATTTGTTATTAAAAATATAGAAACGATAAACAGGACCAAATGCAAAAGATGATTCCTGCCGAGGGATTGATTATTCGAGATGAAGGCGTTTTTCGTCGAGGAAAGTGTAAAGAGCCTACTTCGCTAGAGTAGATCTATGTGGAGAATCATAGCGAGAACAAAGGACGAATGAATGAATGAATGCAAGAAAATACAACAGTACGATAATACGAGGGTTCGCGTGAAAGGCGAGAAGTACACATAGCGGCTCGGGATAACTTCTGCCTCTCTCCCTTTCTCTCTCCCTACCCTTTTTCTTTCCCTATCATTAAGGGAACCATGCGAAATGCGGAGCGAGCGGGCGAAGCTGAAAGCCAACGTTTCTCAAAGCGCAAGTAGGCTAAAGTGGAAATACGGGGGCGGTGGCGGCGGCGGCGGCGGCGGTGGATCGGGTAGTGAAGAAGGAGGGCGGACGGTGGGCGCAAAAGGGGTAGCGGTGGGAACTATGACGTCATCGTTGAGGGGTTGCCCGGGCAACGCGAAACGTTCGCCGCGTCGGGACGCCGACGCGCGTCGCCACCGCCGCCGACGCCGTAAAAATCAATTTAGACCTTGGCTAGGTGACCGCTCCGCGCTCGCACGGCGTTGCTGCGACGCGGCCGCTCCGCTCTCTCTGGCGAGGCGACGAGAGCCACGCTTCTCTGGAGGTGCCGGGCTGCCGACTGCCACCACCGCACCACCGTCGCGAACCTCACGAGTCTTGGGGCTGCGAGCCAAGCTCCGGCAGTCGCGAGCGGCCAACTCATCGAGCGGGTGCTCCAATCGTGGTGCTGGCGACGGTGCCGCGCGCGTAAAGGCCACATTACACGCGCTCGTACAATACACACACGCGCGCGCACACCCACACACACACACATACACACATACACACGCGCACGCACACACACACACACACACACACATACACATACACATACACGTACGTGTCACACACATCATATACATACACGGCACGGCAGTTACGTACACGCACGGGGACGTCGGCGCGTAACTCAGTCACGCGTGCGTACGCACCGTTCTAACGGGCGACGCGTCGCATCGCGCAGCGGGAGGAACAGCGGTGAAAAAGCTCGGACGAGAGAGCGGTACTCGCGCACGAAGTAGCATCGCGTACACGGCGAGAAAGAGAGAGAGAGAGAGAGAGAGAGAGAGAGGGAGAGAGAGAGAGGGTAGGGAGAGAGAGAGAGAGAGAGAGACTGGAGTTTGTGAGCGGAACGTAGTGCGCGCAAGCTTGCGGAGAATAGTCCAGGCGGACGCCTGAGGGGGAAGATCGACGTGCGAGCTCCCAGTGCCGGAGCTTGCGGAGACGCGCTACCTTCTCGGGAAGAACTCTGTCGTGGAGGTTTTTGACCGGCTAGCGTGCTTCCGGAATTTCCGGATTGGTGGACCGACACGTCGCGTCGCAGGAAACGTACGTGCACGAGCTTGACAGGCTGGATGCGTCGTGGGAGAAGCACGCGCGGTGCTTGCGCAAGCGGTCGCGTGCGTCGGTGAGTGAGTTTCGTACCTGCGCTCCGGCGGCTTTGCCAGAAGAGCCACGAGGAAAATGTCCGGGACCATACGAAGATAGATGCTGCGCGAACCGCGGAGCGTGCGCGATCGAGAAGAAAGCTCGCGTGTATTCCGATCGGAGTGTCCGATGAACGAGACTCGCTCGCGGCGTTCGGTCTTGGAGCGAGTAACAAGCGCCTCTTTTTGTTCTGACTCGGAGCACGGCGGAGCTTTCAAAAAGTACGCCGGGAAGCTCTTCTTTCGTTGACTGTTTGATGTTTACTCGTAAGCGTTTTCTCCTCTACTCTGTAAGCGGCTTCGCCGAAGCTCTATCCATGCGAATTTCAACTTCATGGACGTGACCGAGTTTACGAGTGTGTGCTTGGATAGTACACGAAGGCTTTACAACAAGAAACGAAATTCTTCTCGTCTTCAGCCAGTTGGCATTCGCAAGTGAATGGCATTTTGAAAAAAGCTCGTACCACGATACGACACGGTGTCTCTAATAATATTCTGTGAAAAGCTCTACGCGTCACCTTTATCTACTACGAAGTGTATAAGGGAAATTTTACAGAAACCTCTAATTTCTCTCGCAGAGACTCTTCTAGAATTATTTTCTCAAATGTCGTGATTATCTCTAGCTTTTAAAGCTAACTCTTTCTTGTTAATGTTAAAAGAGAACGTTTCATTATTTGTTATGTGAACTCGTGAGGTTTGAATGTGAACCCGGCTCGATAGAAATATCGAGTCTCGTCGACAAGTAATGTCGTCGACAGCCATTTCTCTGAGAAGTGCACTCGTATCTATGTAGGGAGCCGACGGAGAGCTCGAAAGCTCGAAAGCTCGAGAATGTAGTGTCCTGGTGGGCGCTTGCTGGCGGAGACTCAAGCTCAGGCTCTCGCGGCGGCCAAGCGAGTCGAAACAGGTGGAAGATCTCCGGGCGCGATACTCTGAAGAGTACTCCGAAGAGCTATCGCATGACTATCGATGATGATGGGAGGCACGTTGCCAGAACGCGATTGGTTGGCCCGGCGCGCGTCTCCGCTCGGCTCGTGTTTTGCTGCATGCCGGTCGTCACTTCGCTAAGCTCGATATTTCCTCGGGAGACCAAATTCAAGAAAGGGAGAACCTTGAGGAATGCCAGGCGTGAAATGACGATCTTGGGGATTGTGCCCGAGCTCAGGCCATCGACGCCGATGTCATCGTCGTCGCCGTCGTCATCATCGTCGCCGCGAGGACGTTGGAGAGGCAAACATTGTTCGGCCAGTTAATTACGATTCTTCGATGCGACTCGCGATCTCATAAAACGACGAATGCGGCGAGGCGCGACGGGTCTCGGTAAGAGACTGTTTCGATATTTGCATTTTAAAGAGCGACAGTGACGATAAGAAAAATCGAATCCGTTTTCCCGCGAAGGAAAGCTTTGTTGAAAAGTTTAAATATATGCAGCCGACAAGTAGATGAATAAATAGATTCGTAGCGAAATAAGCCAAGTACATAGATGGAAGTAGAAGGGCTGCCGATAACAAGGAAGACATAGCAAGTAGATCTTGGACTTAAGAATTAAGATCAGACTAGAAGAACGTTAGAAGCCGAGGAGAAGTTGAATTAAAAATAGAAATTAGCAATGTGATTGTTCTTTGAGAGAGATCTAGGCCAGTAGTCATACTACTGATCGCGCGACGGGCTTGAAGAAGCATGAATCAAACAAACATCAGTTCGAGCTCCAAGAAGAATCGTGGCAAAAAGCGGCGTATTCCACGCTACAAATTAGAGGAAGGAACACTTTAAGTTCTAAAAGTTTTATTGAATCTGTAGAGGGAATCTGGAGAAATCTTTTGCCAGACGCAAATATAAAAGAAATCGTTCAAGTTCGTTGCAAGAAAGATATTTGAAGTAATCGTCGAGATAGTGACGAACGTTGGAGCGCGGCGCGCGATGCCGTAAATTTCAGTTGGTAAATGTCACACCGGCAAAAAACGTTCTACACGGTCCAAGGATTTTATCCATCGTCGAAGCAAGTATCCACCGTAAGTGATTGATGCGGGTCGGATCATCCATGTTGAACTTGTCGCAGATCTAAATCGCCACTCGGAAAAGAGAGGGTAGTGTTCGGATAGGGACGTATAGAGGATCGATTTGACGTGAAAGAACTAGAGCGTGCAGCTAACGCTTGGGGTACGGTGAACGCTGGCTCTCCCGTTACCCTGAAGGAAGATTCCACCTTCAAGTATGGCCTCGGTGGCAGCGTGGCTGCCATTTGCCCGTGCGGCGGCGATCGGCTGGGTGCCGATCGCCACACATCCACTGCCACCGCCGCCGATCGCGAAGGACCGGCGCAAGGCCGACGACGAGAAGCTGCTGATCAACGTGAGCGGCCGTCGCTTCGAGACGTGGCGCAACACGCTGGAGAAGTATCCGGACACGTTGCTCGGCTCCAACGAGCGCGAGTTCTTCTACGATGAGGAGAGCAAGGAGTATTTTTTCGACCGGGATCCGGACATCTTCCGGCACATTCTCAATTATTATAGAACCGGCAAGCTGCACTATCCGAAGCACGAGTGCCTGACGAGCTACGACGAGGAACTGGCGTTCTTCGGCATCTTGCCGGACGTGATCGGCGACTGTTGTTATGAGGACTATCGGGATCGCAAGCGCGAGAACGCTGAGCGGTTGATGGACGATAAGCTGAGCGAGAATGGCGACCAGACCCTCCAGCAGCTGCTCGACATCCGACAGAAGATGTGGCGGGCCTTCCAGAATCCGCACATCTCCACTGCCGCGTTGGTGTTTTACTACGTCACCGGGTTCTTCATCGCCGTGAGCGTGCTGGCGAACGTGGTGGAGACGGTGCCGTGCGGCAATCGGCCGGGCCGCGCCGGCACACTCTCGTGCGGCGAGCGTTATAAGATTGTGTTTTTCTGCCTGGACACTGCGTGCGTGATGATCTTCACGGCCGAATACCTGCTGAGGCTGTTCGCCGCGCCCAGCCGGTGCAAGTTCGCGCGCTCCGTGATGTCCGTCATCGACGTGGTGGCAATACTGCCGTACTACATCGGACTCGGGATCACCGACAACGACGACGTGTCGGGTGCGTTCGTGACGCTACGGGTGTTCCGCGTGTTTCGTATCTTCAAGTTCTCGCGCCACTCGCAGGGACTACGTATTCTCGGCTACACTCTCAAGTCCTGCGCCTCCGAGCTTGGTTTCCTCGTCTTCTCGCTCGCGATGGCCATCATCATCTTCGCGACCGTTATGTTCTACGCGGAGAAGAACGTCGACGGCACCAACTTTACTTCGATACCTTCCGCCTTCTGGTACACCATCGTTACGATGACTACGCTGGGGTAAGTGTCGTTTTTCGTTGATTCTGTATAATGATGTATCGAACGATGACGAATCTCTCATGCGTCAATTGCAAAAATCATAATACTGAATCTTGCACGTCAATGTTTAACTTTCTCTCACACAAGATAATTTTTAATTACTTATTTATTTTTATTTGAATTAATTATGGCATATAAATTATAATTCTAGCACACACACGTTAATATTTGAACATTTGTAAACATCTTGTCCTTTTTTTTTTCTAAGGGCGAATCATACTATATTTCGTACGCCCGCTATATAAAACATGTGTTTTGTTCTACGTTTTTTGTAATACGTTTTCAATATATTTATTCCTTTTCTGTATGTCAAGTGTTGTCATTTAACCTGTTTATATAATTTTGCTTGACAGATTTGTCTTTTTTTAGTATGAAAGCAGAACGCAATTTTATTTTAGAAACCTTGCAAAGCGAGAGAATAATGTGCGCATAAATATTTAGATATCGAATTTATGCAAAATTTCTTCCTCCATAAGTGAAACTTATGCCGATAAATCGATTTTTGCAAATTTCGCATTTACAACTCGTGTAACTTAACATGATGATGGAGTGTAGTGGTACACTTACAATGCGACGAGTTATGCACCTCCATATAGTACAAGTGAATTGCCCATTGAAGTGCACGAGAGTTCGGGTATTTGACACAATCTGGCGACCAACTTTAGCATCGTTATAACTTTTTAACGAGATCGTCACAGTCCCTTGCCCGTACGTAGTTGTTTTTGCGCGGAACTTTGACGCTTAGTGTTTTGCACTTTGAGTTATTTCGATAACGCGCGTTTTCGTGCGCACTTTATCACGTTTACAAACTTTCCCAGATTATTACTGCTTTGGTGTGTGAGTAATTTATAAACTCTAAAATCACAGAAAATTTTAAATTTAAGTATTCTAAAGCTTCAACTTTTCTATAATTCTCACATTTCACGATTTTATGTAGATTATGTGAGTTTTCACTCTATTTGAACTTAAAACAATTTATAATTGCATATATTCTTATATTTATATTTAATCTTAAAAATTTTTTAACGTCGTACATCTACTTCATTAAATCTCCTGTTATAATTTTCGAGAAAATCTCAATTTTTGAACGTTATTAAACATTCATTGTACACAATCCTTATTATATATGCAATTATACTATGTACGACTTATAATGTAAAATATCACTCATGAGAGCTTTTATATATGTATATATACTAATTATCCAATCTAATCATCGAATAAGTAGTAAATTCCATCCGGTGGAGATATTAGCGTGATTCGAAAGCGCATTATTCCTGTGAAATTTACTGGCCCATAAAATCTTCTCTTTTCCCTCAACCCACGGATTTTCTTCCTCTCTTTCTCGGCTCGATGTCGGAAATGGACGCCGGCACGAGCGGAAAAGTCTCGGACGCATTTCTTCCGCGGCCGCAAACGCGCTCGCGCCTGATGCCTCGGAAGCGCCGGTTGTTCCTCTATTTTATGACACAGCTGCTATTTTTGCCCGGCCGAATCTATGCCAATGGTATTTTTGTTGCGTTTTCGTTCGGACAGCTGACAATCACGCGTGTAACCCGAGGACTGCCTGATAGTTGTACCTACTTGTTACCATTCGTGCGATTTGGATCGTGAGGTTTGTCTAGACCGTGCCTCGCCGATCGCGTTTTTTTTCTATACAACATTGCCGCCAAACTAAACGACTCTACGTGCAAACTCTTTCAGAGATACTCTTTGAAAAATTGGATTCAACTAGTTTGTATTGACCATCGAATGTGGGTATCGAGAGAGAAAATTGGTGGACAGTGATGATTGTTGAATTGAGCAGAAATCGCGATTCTTTTTTGTAAAGAAGTTTTAATTTGATTTAAGAGCTTAAGAGCAAAGGCATTCTTCATCTGTTAAATTATTATTCACAAATTACACAATATACCTAAATATTCTAACTTTTCAAAAAAGAAGTTAATAGAAAAAAATTTATAACTTTTATATTAGAATTAATTCGACTTATTAGAAATAATATTTAGTATTATAGGACAAATATATAGTTATTAATGTAACTAACACATTTAATTTGATTTATGAAATCTGTATGACATTAATTGGAAAATTGCTTGCTATTTTATATTTTGATATTTAATTTGTCGGGACATTTTTCTCCTCTGAGTTTTTCTTAGATAATATATATCTACCTCAACGTTACAAAAACCACCATTGTCTTTTAGTATCCGAAGAGAGAGGCGTGGCAGTAGTTATACGGCACTTTGTATGTAAATCACATTCCTCAAATAATTTTATGCAAAACTGTCTTGTCTAACATTATCGCATAGACGAAGTGTGAGTAGCTCCGTTAAAGATCGAGATTTCCTTAGAGCGCCGGATGAGGCTCGTAAAATAGCGCTAAAGATAATCTCGACATAGATCCGGATTTAATGGATAATGTAATGTATATTCATGTCGGAGCGAGCAGGAAAAATCTGATTTGTCAGTAGAGTCGACGGCGTGTCGCGCTACTTTTTCGTGTCTCACCGCCTGCCTTGGCGTTTGCGTGTCTGCAGGACTAGGACAGGTCACTTCCTTCAAACTTTAACGAGAAGGATCAACAGGTGCCTCGAGGGTTCGTCTAGTCGCACGGCTAGCGTGATCCTTTTTTAATCTACACCGGCCGAATAGTGGCTGCCGATACGAATTAGCTTCGACCCAGGCTTACGCGACCCCGGGTAAAAAAAGGGCGAGAATTGTGGTATTAAAAACCACGCGAAAACCCTCGAAATCAAACTGGTGCGCGGGATTAATTTCGCGAAACTTTTCGCTCATCATAGGGATTATTGTAGCTCATGTATCGATGACGGTGCAATTCGACCGTACTTTTAATCCACCATCGTGCAAATCTATTTTCGTTAAAGGGACGGATATTAATTTCCGCATACGTGGAGCATACGAGAAAATAACGAAGTTAAAAAGCATTTTGCCGCTGGAGCTACGAATTAATTTTGTAGTAGCGCTTTGTGTAAGCTGTTATACTGCTCTTGTGTAGAGTATAAGAAATATTTGCGCTTGCACATTGAGTTAAATTTTTCGCTATATTAAAACTTATTGCATAATTTTACAGCGCGTGCGAGTTAAAAAAAGTATGAGTATATTCTTTACGTAATCGATTTTGTAGACAAACGCGTATACGCATTTTGTGAATACGAATAACATTTTATTCTAGAAATATCTCAATACGTATCTCTGTCAAATTTCTCTCATCTTTTGAGAGATACGTTTTCAAGATTATGGATCAAATTTCATAACCGTGCTAAAGTAATAAACGGGTCAACTTAGGACAATGATAAGAATGGCTATAAAAAGGACAGTGATCATATTTAAATAAATCAAAGGATTCCCGTGCTTTATCTCTCATATATCACTGCGGTATATTCCGCTACGTCTCGTGTGAAAATTTATCCGACTTCTCTCAAATGAGCATCACAACACGTAGGTGCGATTCTTGTGTGGCCGGCTATGTAAATCACGGCGCGGGTTGTTTCACATATGTTATTTTTGACCTATCGCATCGTACACACGCATTTCACACGCGTGTGTATGGTGATGAACGTTATAAAGCAAAAGTGTCGAGTTTGCTGGCGAGAATGGATCGGGAATAGATCGTGGGAAATTCATATGACGTACGGTAACACGAGTGGATTTTTAATTTAGCGTATGTCCGTGGTCGGCGTCGCGAACATACTACCATGGATAGCACGTTTATTAAGAATTCTTTGTGATTAATAATGTTTTTTATTTAATTGTACGATTTTATTGTATACGATGTAATACTTTAAATATAGATAATATAATACTGATAAAATTCTCATTTTCATATAAAAATGGTACCCCGTTGTTTAATATTTTCAGTTCAAACCCGAACACAATAGTGCAGTAAAGAGTAATAATATTATAGATACATGTGCCATACTTTTGGCAACACATCCTTTGCTTTAGAAAACAAATGTCGGGGAAAGAATAATATCAGGAAATAATAATAAAATGGAAGAGATTACATTAACAATAAAAAAATTTGAAAAGAAAAATGTATTACAGTATTGAAATACACAATATTATTTAAATTGACATTAACTTTCTGGGGTTTTAAATTGTGTTACTAACTTTATTTATTGTAATACAAAGTTTACCGATGCAATTTAAATATATTTTACGATTTTCTTTATCTTTTGTGCAATTATTTTCAAATTTGTGAGTGATTAAAATATTAAAGTAATTACCATTAAAAATCGTTTTCGAGTGCATGCGTGTATCCTGGTTTTCAAGAGATAAAATATATTACTTAAAGTGAATAACGGTCGCTGTAAACGAGACTTAACAACGTTCGAAGAGAAAAAAAGCATGAGCCTTTAAAGGGTTCGTTCGAGATTCTGAGAGCGCCGCGTACTGGGCAACGTTTATTCAGTTTACTGCAAGTGGGACAGTCTCCCAGATCTCGACGTGTCGTATCATAGTACCTTATTCAATCTGCCCGGTGCACTCTATCAGCCAATCTCCCGCCAATGGAATCCATCGAGCGTGAATTCGCATCGCGGTTTGAATGAGAATCGCGTTCGATACGATGACGACGACGATGACGACCACGACGTGCGTTTTGCAATTACGCTGTAGTTATACGCTGCTAAAAAATTCAAATTCATAGCAAAGATATGCTTGTTAACGAATGTGAAGTTATATTTTTTTCGCGATAGTTCAATCCAAGGCTGACTCAATGAACTGTTCGATTTCAAACGTTAAAAATTTTTAACATGATTAATTTTTACTATGCACACTGATATTGTATACCCTTTTTAACTGATCTCACGCAGATTTAAATTTAAGTTTAATATTAATATAGTCTTCATAATATTTTACATTGGTAATTTAGAATATTATTAAACTGTTATATTTTCTATATCATGTGTGACGATAGATGTGTGACCTTACATTTTTCATAGTCTTTTTTCTCATTTTTCTTCGTATTCCGCGATTCGAATTTTTGTATCGATTTCTGTCTTTCTGTGAAATAATAAAAGCATGATAAATCCAAGAAGGAATCGTTGGGAGGACATGACAAGAAAACGGACGTGGTTATTTGTCGATCGTGATAGATGTAACGTGTCTTGAGGAAACTGCATATCTCTGTGCATGATTATAATACAATAATATATGCAAATTGATAGAGAAGTGAATAACGAATAATTAAACATAAATCATTTAACTAACAATTAATTGATTCAAGTATAACGTTTTATATCACTTGTATAAATTTTTATCACATTACGATGCAAATTTATTATTGCATATTTTTCAATATGCACATATACATTTTTATACAATGTATATCTAAATATTTTGCATGTACAATATTTCGTATCTTTAACATTTTTGGTATAGGATTATAATCTATTATATTAAAATCAAATCCTAGAAATTTAAATAAGAGATTTTTTTAACGAATTTGAAATTATTTCAGTCATTCGTCATATTCGTATTATCGCTAATCGATGGTAGGAAGTGTCGACTTTCTGTACGAACTTATGAAGTAGGATAAATTATACGACGGGTAGCATAGGGATAAAGAGGAGTTATCTCTTTTGGAATATCCTGTCGTCTAAGAGGCATGCCAGTAATATCAAAAACAGATTTAGATTTCTAACCCCGTCGAATCGATTATTCATTTCGGCGAGCGGCAAAAGGGTGGGAGAGGAAAAGTTTCTACAATCGTTCGACTAATTTACGCGATATATCTGTGCATATGGTGCATGCTATGAGAATGTGCACCTACGTAGTGCCGTTTCTCTTCGGAATACGACCAAATGCGAGTTTTGAGGAGAGTTTCCTTCTTAAAGTGCACGATTACGGCCGCCTATCCTCGAGAGTTTATTTAGGTCGTGAGATAGGGGTGGATTAAGGTGTGTATGTAAAAAATAAGTACAAGGGCGAACTTCCTCGAGTTTCGTATCCGCCGTCATTGAACTCCGAAAATAAAATCTCTCAGGTCTATATGTTTCGCGATACCGAGCACGAGATCTTCAGGAATCATAAAAAGAGAATCCTCGAGAATGGAAGGGCAAAATTACGAGACAATATAATGTAAAATAGAGTGAGATCTTCTAAGGAACTCTTACTTCACATTGAATTGTTTTGCAGTTCTACAATGTTAAATATAGGGGAGAGGCAGCCCCGGACATTTTTATATATCTTTAATACTAAGATGCATAGAAAAACAAACGTCATGTTAAAACATGTTTGCCTCAGCGCATTAACGCTGTGACAATGTGATATTTGCTTTTCTAACCATCTTAGTATTAAAGATATAAAATGTTCGGGGCAACCCGCCGTCCGGGGCTGCCTGGCTCTCCCCTAGTATCATCGACTAGAGATTTAGCTAAATTCTACTGTGTAATATTTGTTCTTTCAAAAATCGTGTTACGTCAAATTATTTATGTAACACGCAGATTTTTATATTAAATCTTTTGCTATTTGTTTAAATGTTTTGTGTGTTTGTACAGCCCGTTTATGAATTGAGAATACTTCTCAATGTTATTAATATAGACAAGATGATTTTTTTAATATACATAAAAGTCTAAAATAAAAATATTTTAAATGTTTCATTAAATAGTTATAGGTAATAAACTTGCAAATAAATATAGTTTACATTAATTTTAGGCTCCATTATTATTTTTTTCTTTTTTTTCCATAAATAATAAACGATCTCGAAGAAATCGCTTTTCTTGGTTAAGCGAGTTATACGGCGTATGAATAAAAAGCTGCGGTGATCAAAGAGAATTGCGCTATCATATAAAATTAACCGGCGTCGCTCTTAAAGATTTTTTCCGGGGATTAAAAACTCGAGCGAAGCGCTATCGAAGATTCGTTCGCGCGAAGTTTAACACGGGATGGCTTTAAAGCGACGTTGATGTATACCTTAAGAGCGAAAAAATAGGTCGAAAGATAGTGCAGGGATAACGAAGAGGAGGGATTGCAGGCATCGACAAACACTTTGCCGTGTCGAGAAAGCCTGATTGGCGTATCGCCAAAACACAGACTTCCCAACCACGATAATGCGTGCTTTTTCCTCGACCCAATGTGCTTCCTGCAAAACTTCTCTCCTTTTCTCTATCGCACGACATGAAAACTGTAGGGTGTGCGAGGGTCGTTCGTAGATTAAATTAAGAAGAAGACTACAAGCTGCAGGAAACTATTGTTTCCTCTAATCTTTCACTGTTTAATTTGTAACCCTGTGTATGTCAGGCGTAATATCATTGTCATGATATTTGATAAATGGGATATATCATAATTTATTTGCATCGTTCACAAATTATAATTCATAGAATTCTCAAGATTGGTATTAAGATCTCATCATATTATTTTTCCTTACATAATATTTATTGTACATGGTATTTATTATGTGATATTCGTGAAATGGTTAGAGTAATGTACGAGCGATTATAATCCGACATTAATTATATAATTATTAGCACTCTTATCATATCGACACGATGTAATAAACTAACGCGCGTTAAAGAGAATTTATTATTACAACTGATTCAGCGAATGAATATTTCACTTGTTATTTTGATTGCCTGAAGAGTGAATAGCAGTTATCAATGCATGCGCGTTTTCATAATAAAATTAAAAACGAAGCGAAATGATAAAGTACTGATAGTACTGATATGTTTATGGCCAATTTCTCCTTCGTCCATCGTTTTAAACTACGCATTGAATTGTTCTGCAGTATATTACCTGGCTAATTGGCTGCACTCGCCGAATTGTTGCCAAATTATGCAGACAGCGCGATTATTGAAGTTCATCGCCTCGCGCGCAGTTAGTTTCACGAAACTCCAAGAAATCAGATTTATACGCTCTGATTACATTTTAAGCTCGAATATTAAGTTAATAATCATTCGAATGTGATATTAAATAAAGTTCAGAATTGTTATCGTGGATTTCAGTGCTTGTTAAGGTAGATTACAAGAGACAATAATTATTGCAATAATAATACTATTCACTATACAAGAAATGTACAAATCGTACAAAAATATGTGCTTTGTTGATGTAGTTTTGCATAGAATGTATTACAAATATTGAATTATCTGACATTAATACTATTTTTATGTACCATAATGTAAAGCCTATATTTTTGGTTATATATATTTATTAAAGGTTATATAAAAAGATTATGAATTAAAAGTCATTTAACAAATATAAGAGGTAGAGGAATATTAAGAATATAATTCTTGAAAGTTTTAGACAGAACAATATTAAAATATCTGCATTTTTTGTTGAAAATACAATCGCGTTACGGAGGAGCAAATACGCCTCTTCACGCTAGATGGGTCAGTAGGTGTATCCCTTCGGGCAAAATTGCACCTATATGGGCAAATAACGGCGAAATTAACAGGTTATTTTTCTACCAATCTTTTTCACCGACGTAATACTAGTCCCCCTGCTAGCTACCGCTCTTTAATTTTCTCGCTCGCAAAAAACATTGTAAGTACACGCTGTTAGAATGATTGTATTTGATTGGACTAATAGAGATGGAATACAATGATGGAATATTGAATATTAGTCAACTATGATATTCATCTCAACTAAATCTCTCAAATTTCTAAACTCTAAATATTATATTAACGAAATTCGTTCTTATTTGATAATTACTTATTTGCTTAACTATTATGTTGATATTTATTAGCTTAACTATTAGTTAATATTAGTTGATATTTATTAACAGTTTATTGCATAAGAAATCAATTCTCTAATTTAAGTAATTACAATAACGTTCACACAATAATTCAATAAATTGTTTTATATTCCTACACTTGTAAAATTTTATATCAAAATTTTATATATGTATGCGTAAAATATCGCATTCGTATTAGCAAAAATTCATAAAAGTAGTATCTAATAGGTTTTTTATTCCTCTAGTCAGTTTTGATAAATTGATAAATAAATAAAATTTGGATAAGAATATTTAAGAATATTTTCATAAATGAATATGCAGGAATGCTAAAGCTATTACAGGAAAGCTATTACTTTTATTATTGTAAATTTAGACAATCTAAAATTATCTGGTTGCTTCGAAATTCTTATGAAAATTTGACTTGACGACTTGGAAAATTTTATTTAAACCAAAAGAAACCCATTATATTTGTTTTTAACTCGCGAAATTAAGTCTTTATTAAATTAAATTTTTTTATTTAACACGTGAATACGTTGATAGCTGATTTCTATGAGATACTATATAATTATGAAAAATAATTTATAGGTAATTTAATAATGATGAGTGTGACCTTTAGTTTTTTTTTTAGTTTCGCGACAACTCGGCGTATTTTGTTGAAGATTAGTCGAAATTATTTAAAGGCCGTTTTCGCGTTGTATTTCCGTTTTAGTCCTCGACGCTATTTTCCGCAGCTCGGATAAACTTTTCTCGCTGAATTTCCGGAAATATAAGGCCTCCACAGTTTCGCCTCCAATATCCAATCTCGCTTTCCTTCTCGCCCTCTATATTTCTCTCTTTCTACTGAATCTCGCGCCCTCTTTGAAAATATCTGTCGTATTTCTTGTTCTGTGAGAAATCCCATATTTTGTCGTTCAAAAAAATATGTGATTCATACTTTCAAATTCGCAAAAGTGAACACTTTTTAGGCACTATTATAAGAATCATAAGGGCAAGTGACTAGAGGAATAAAACCTATTAGATACTAGTTTTACGAATTTTTGATAATACGAATGCAATATTTTACGCATACATATATAAAATTTTGATATAAAATTTTACAACTGTAGAAATATAAAACAATTTATTGAATCATTGTGTGAACATTATTGTAATTACTTAAATCAGAGAATTGATCTCTTTCTGCAATAAACTGTTAATAAATATCAACTAATAATTAAGCAAATAAGTAATTACCAAATAAGAACGAATTTCGTTAATATAATATTTAGAGTTTAGAAATTTTAGAGATTTAGTTGAGATGAATGCATTGTAAGAAAATTTGGAATCTGGATCTCTTCATTCAAAATTCTAATCATAAAACTTATTCTACTATTCATTAAAATAATTCATAAAGATATTTTATGTATTTATATAACTTCCTTACTGGGTAACAAAACGTGCGCTATATTTAAGTTCTTTCAAATGTCTTAATATTTTATAAAATTGAATATTTTTTTCTCAAGTTTACATCAAACTTCGTTGAACAAAGTATCGCTTTCCCCGGAGAGAAAAACCAATGATTCTCGTGCGCGGTTCTTGTCGTTTGTCATTAGCGTGAAACGTTGAAAAATGATTTCCGCAGCCTCGTCGAGCCGTACGTCGGTGGCGTCTAGTTTCCGGACAAGCATCAGTGTTAACAAGGTCCGATTTGTAATTCATGAAGCGCACGACGGGATGGATTGCACGTGCCGACTAAAAAAAAGATTGCTAGACGAAAAAAAAACTAGTTTTTCTTCGGCCTCCGCGTTAACGCTCCGTAGAATTTATTAACTCCGTGAAAATGCATTGCCTCGGCTATGTTACTTACCGCTGATTGTTAATGGAAAACAGAAAAGCGCGGAAAAGAGATAAAAATGGTCAGTTCCGCACTTTCAATGAAATCAGGCTATGTTGAAAATATAACGAAACTGTCTCTTATTTATTGTTAAATATTATCCTGCTTTTTACTTATATAATTTAGTTATACTTTAATCTTTTGCAAATATGATTTTAATTTAGCTATTTTGAGAATTGTATGCATAGTCTTCTTGAATCTGGCTTTAACGCACAATTGTGTTTTATATTATAGTTATACTAATTGTAAGTTGTAAACTATTCTATTCAAAATAGTTTAATAGATCGTTCTTGACGATATAAATTTAAGAGAGAGTATATGTCCTTGTTTCTTTATCTTTCGTGTTATTTAACCATAAAAATTTTCAATTTGCATAATTTTGAATATCAGAAAGAATGTGAAATGTACTAACTTATAACTTTAGTACAGTTAAGGTCGCAATAAGATAAAATGATTTGGATAAAGGAACTGAAAACGAAATCAAGCAATTTAGATTTCAATTTTGATCTCATTTCATGTTCACATTGGTGTTAAGGACAAGTTTTATATATATTTTTTTATTTATCAAATTTTCGTATTTCGTAATCTAGAAATCAAATTTCGTAATCTAGAAATAAAAATTAATTTATATTTCCATTTTGTGACATATCTTACGTATTTTTAAATTGTTAACGTATATATATTTGGCACAAGATCAATAAAGTTTCTATTTTCTTTCGATTGTATAATCAGGAGTAACCGACTTTCATATTGACTTCTGTGAGCTATTTGAAGGGAATCTATGGATAAAATGCCGAGATTTTTATTTCGTCGATTTGCTGATTAAATCGACAGCGAGTCTGTCATGTTCGATTCCTGCGCTGCGGCACTTCTATCCTTTTTTCGCATTAGCTCATTATCCATTGTTAGCTCTTCTCTTCCCATAGAATCTTTTCATAGCCTTCCGGCATCTATGTCTCTATCGATCTGTCTGACCGAGGCCGTGTACAAGGCCGGTTTGGGCGGGGTCATTTCACAAGGAGAGAAAAATTGGCAGCGATGAATCGATGCTACGAATAGAAAGCTCCGAAACTTTGATTTTGGGCATAAGGGAACGATCTTTCCCAGGTTGAAACCTACTCCATCGTTTTTGTGAAATAAATGTCACGGTTTGACATACCGTCCGCGCAAAATTAGCCCACGCAAACATTTTTACACGAGATATAGCCAATAGCTTTTGCAATTTCAAACCTTTGTTGTATTGTTTCATTTTATCTAACATTAATAAAATTTTAAGAAAATTATAGAGCTAAGCTGTTCACAGATGACTATTAAAGAGGGAATGCCATTGAAATAATTTTCTCGTGTTTAAATTATCATTTTTATTAAAATTCAATAAAGTAGAGAGAGCATGAAATTGAGTGAATTGAATTTCAAGTATGTTAGGCCGGGGCGAGTTTGCGAGCGACATAATCGACCATATTTTCGATGCAATTACTTACTCTGAGAGATATATGTATATATGTATGTATATATATGCAAGATGATTCGAAGAAACTTTCGAGCTCGAAGTAAGTCAGTTTGCCTATAGAATGACCCAGTTGCTTGGCGTTAACACACTCTTCTGGACTACGGCGTTAAGTTCCAGTAAAGCCTTAGCTTGCATTTGACAGAAATTCTGTTCTTCATTACTTCCCTCTCGTTTTTCTTCGTGTTCTTTGTACCATTGGCGTCGTTAACGTCAAATACAGATTACACAGCTGACGTTAAATTACACATGTAATTATGATTCGCTTTCGCATTTTCAAAAATATCTTTACTAATTTTCTTAATTTTCTGTTGTTAGAAAGCTCTCTTGAATATAAATGCAAATTAAAGAAATGTTATTGAAGTCTAAGGTACAACTTCAATTTTATATCTTTTGTAATTGATATTTTTGTATAATATTAACAATGCTTTTATAATAGTAATCGTCTACAATTTTACTGTTTTAAACATCTACATATCTCGTTAGATTTTTTTATCGGCAATCATTAATTTATTTATTCATGAATACGAAAGAAAGGGAGAAAGTCGATGGTTAAAACAGTCGCCAATCTATTTGTGCGTGGCATAAAAAAGAAAGAATCGATGAAAACTCATCGATCCAGGATTTCGAGTCCAATTCCGCGACAATTTTCACGCTCGTCCAATATCGCTTTAAAGCGGTTATCGCGTCGATGTTTCCAGCGCCGATAGTGGCTGACTAAAAATAATATCTCCACTCGCCGGGCGTGACATTTAACGGTTACTCGCCCACGAATCGACCCGACTCCCTCAAACATAATTACCCTTTCTCATTAGCCTCTTTCACGGTTTACGGTCCGATCGGCCCCTCGTCGTCGCAGATAATCGCCGCGATAGAAGTGGCTTGCGATAAACTCGAAATACTAGCTGACGATGATTTTCTGCGATGAAATTGTTTTATAGCAGTGTCTTATATATTTATTAACGCGGCGTATATTTCTTATGAAGTAGAGTGTTTACAATTGACGTATTTTTTTGTTTTAACTCTGTCAGTTTTGATTCTATGTATTTCTTACTGCTATATATTTTTTAATTCCACTTTTATTTTTATATTATATGACGGTTACATGCGACAATTAAAAATTTTTATCATATTTATGTAATGATATGTATATAAATTACTGATAGTATTGTTTATTAGAAGTTTTAATTTAATTTTTGACATCGTTTCTGATACACATTTTTATTATAAAAGATTTTTTATTAAGATATAACGAAATCGATAAATAAATTCAAGTTATTGTCTTATGCGTTTTCCATATGGCTTAGCAACGTTTCTAAAAGTCTTTCAATTATATTATATTCTTAGTAAATCTCTATCTATTCGCAGCGTAGAACATATATGTAGACACAAAATTGTGTCAATCTAATTTTGGATTATTGTATTTGCAATCTAAAGGCAAGAATTTACGAAACTTTGACATTTAAGTGAATTTAGAATTTACACATGAAAATACTATTGATAACTAAACTATTGCAACAATTTTTTTACATACTTTTGTATAATTTAAATAGAAATGTACGTGTGATGAGATTATATTCTCGGGAAGAAAAATTGAGTTAGTTTTTTTTTCTTTAATTAATAGTTTATTAAAAACGTGTAATCTTTTTTATTTATTTTTAAAGGATATATTGCTCTATTTTTTAAGAAGTAATGTGTTCTTGTTTATCAAGTTGTGAGGAATTAAGCAATTATTGCCTTTCAATAGGCCTTTGTTTAGGAGATGTTGGCGTGTACTAACCGGCTGTTGAATCGAAAACATGCAACGCAATTAATATACGTACTAATTGCTCAAGTTCGGGTAATTAAGAAGTTCCTGTATGGCCTGAAATTTCGCGCGTGTACGATATTACGTGAACGGATATTAATCTACGTGACGGTCAAAAAGAATCACGCGATAACAGCTTAATATAATAGCAGCCCTATACGTAGTTCACGCGCTTCATATACGATTTATACTTCTGTAAAAACTTGAACATTTACTTACTTTATGACATACTACGCAATTTTTATCTTATTTGAAAGTTCTGCGTTAAGCCAATCATCCTGTGTGTAATACTTATTTTAGCTCGTAAAGTTAATGAAAGCGGAACGCTAATTTAATTAAAGCGCAAAAGTAACTAACGACCGTGAAAAGATCTTAATTGCTCTTGCTAATCTTGTTGCGTGCTTTCGGTTAATAGCGTCGCATGGCACACGCCATCGTGTGAACTCAGATGGCCGATTATAAATTACAAGATTACGCTATATCCGTAATTCGGGAAAAATACGGATTATGTTATTAACTTGGTGCTGAGTACGCTGGAAATAATGATTACACAAACGGGGTGATATGGATTAAAAATAGACGTAGTCTCTCATCAAATTGCTTAACCGTGTTAACGCGTATTAATCATATTATAATTTACTTAATGTATCGCAAAATACGTCAAAGTAATTAGCTATTACAAGTAATCTCTAAATAATCTGGTTACTATTGTATCTTTTTACTGAGAAAAATTACTACTACTGAGAAAAAGAATTGTTTATTTTAACGAGAATTTTGCAGAATCGGTATTTTTATCACAAGGATTTTATGAACTATATATTGAGAGCCGTACAATGTATTAATGTTAACGCAATTTCGATCTTCGTCACAGTTAAAATCGAATCTGTTTATTTGATTTGAGTTGAAATGCGGTGCTAACATCGCGTGTCATTAAAGTGTTTTCTGGAAATCCGAGGTATAGGGACCACCTCTCCAAGTACGGCCCGCGCCTTTGGATTTCTCTAGAATCTCTTGGTTGTTTGCCAAGAATTGTTAGATCGACGATTCGCGTATACACGAAATATAATCTAGTTGTATTAATACATACTATATCGCAATGTGGTGCAACATTGGCCGTTCGTTTACCCGTTCGTTTATTAGTACTTTACGTTATTCGTGTAATCCGTCGAGGCTTTCTCATGGTAAACTCGCCTCAAATTAATTAATCATTATCCTTTTCACCGTCACGGAATAAGACTTGATTTTGTTATTTTTTATTTTATATATACGCGAAAAAATTATTCCCTTTGCTGCTCTCTTTTATGGCGATAAATATGTCATTCGCATTTTTTAAAATATTTTTCTACACAATTATTTGTCTCTTCTCTCTTTGCAATTCTTCTGTGAGAATTACACGATTACTTGGAACATTTTTCGTTTTAATTATTGCGGAATATTTTTTTTTAAATCGAATATCTCTTCTTCGTTAAAAAAGCGAATGCATTGTGTGTGTATGTCCGTACGTATATCCGTTAAGCATTTTCAATTTTAAGCGAAAAATTATAATCTAATATGTTGTTCGATGTTGTTTACGCGATTGAGAAAGTCTGATATTCCTTTCTTGATAGAAAGTGTGAGCTTTCAAGGTTGTTCCGAAGTTATTTCGCGAGGAAGAATTTCCCTCGGGACTTTCTGAGAAAGCTCATTTTGGAGATAAAGTCTTTTCGAAGTCTTCTCGCGGAACTATTATTTGACTAATTACGGTTAAGAATAAATTATTACTTCATTAACCATCCTGTTATCAAAAGACCGCATGAATCTAGGAAATATTTTTCCGTTGAGCAACGTTGAAACTTCATAAAACAGGGTGAATAAATAAATTGAAGCTCGTAAATAAAATTTATGACTGATAATATGAAGATTGTCGCGTATTTTTTGATTGCTTTTATCTGTCTTTATTTAAAGTATTAATTAGCACCTTTTACTATGTTCCGACATTTATGATTATTTATGATTATTTTGAATTCATTTTACTATCATTAACGAGTTGAAATGGGAATTCTGGACTTCATCATGATCGCGTTAGAAGGTTATAATACACACGAATTTTCCAACTAGTCGAAAGAGTTAAAATGTATCTGCGGAAAGGGTTTTAGTCGATGAAGTTACCATAGATAAAATATAAAAGTTTTGCTTCTCCCCTACGGCTTTTACGACTTATACCATCACCGCTCGCGGCTAATAAATTGTAGAGGCCGTAAAAGTTTCTTTATACGATGCGCGCGAGCAATACGATAGTCGCCGATACTCAAGTTATGTTATAAAAAATAAAGTATGGTGTATCAGGATTTTAATTATAGATGTTTCGGAGGTGTTAAGAGTCATACTGATGTTACAATAATGTAATTATTATTGAGCTCTGTTGCTCAATAATAAGTTGCAGTTTTAGTACACTATTCGCGATGCTGCATAATTATGCAATAATGATGAAATTTGTGATATTTGAAATTTGATGATTATGTGATATTTAGCATAAACATTATCCTCACATAATTACATGGAAATATCGTGAACATATTTTGCATTTTTACTAAAAAACTTAATTGAAATCGATTTTGAGACGAGATATGGTTTCACAAAGCGATTTTGAGAGCCAATTTTACATTCGTTATATTTGCGATTTAATCGAGACATTCAGATAGTTTTGAGATATAGCTACATTTCTTGCGGTTCAATATTTGATTCTTGCGAGAAGATTACATGTCTATGTGTGTGTGTTAATATCTTTCTGCAATTGACTTGAAAAAAACGATTACTTTATTATTCCTCAAAAAAATTTAATAATTCTTCTATAAATGGTATAACTAATGTTTTAGTTTAACGTTAAAACGATTATTTAAATTGTTATTATTCTGTCATTAAAAGAAAAAATTTAATATTTTCAATTAATACCATGTTGAATTACGTAAATAAAGTATCATCTCTTTTCCTAGCGCGTAGAGGTAATAAACGAATCAGTAAATTAAAATGCATAATGTGAAATATCAGAGGAAAACAATAGGGAATATTGTGGTATAATAGAAAAGGTCTATTAGTATTAACAATTAATTCGAAATACAAGAAAGAGAAAATGTTCTATATGAATTTAATAAAACATTAAATATTTCGAGATGATACACATCACCTGGCACGCAGCCTTGATATTTGTTACTATGATGTACAGCGCGCTATTGTTCATGCAAGATCACCGCGCTATCATTCATGCTCAGACTCGAACAGGAAGGTAGTAGAGTGAATCGCTTCGTGCATCATCGTGTTACCTCCGTGACAACTATACTGATAACGTGATCGTTGTGAATGATTAATGTTTAATTATTAATTCTTGCGATTAATAAGTTTCCAGAATTATTAACTTCATCTCTTGTTACGCGATCATTTTCTGTAAAAATTTATTGACCAAATTATTAACTCTGGAATATTAAAAAGATAATGAGATATATTTTATGAATTTTACAATAAACTAAGTAAAAGTAAAAAGTAAACAAAGATAAAAAGAAATTGAAATTACTAAATATATTGTACATAATAAAAGTTGCATTCTTTTCTTCTTTGAATTAGTAATCGGTAGTATTATTAATTATTTGGTATTGTCTGTAATTAATTGACAAATATCTCAGTGAATTCGTGAATTCGAGATATCACATAATATTTACTTTATGAAATTTATCTTTCACTTTAAATCGCGAAAGACAAATCACGATTGTCTGTAGAAATTCATAATATATTTACGGAGAAGTGCATCGTCCGTATAATAATCTTCATTCATAATAGCGCGGCTGCCGTTTCGCGGACGACGAATGAAGTGCGCTATTGTGGCTTCGCGCGTATCACTTAAATTCTTCGGCGTTGACTCCGTCGGGGTATTTGGCATCGTGACGCGCATCTGGTGCGCGATTTTGATTAACGACGGCGACGGTGGCGATTCTCCGCATCCGGAAATAACGTTGTGAAAATGAAGTCCGATGCACCGGTCTTGAAATAATCTACTGCGCAGCAAAAAATTGATGAGAATCATGCGATTTTATCCAGCAGTGAAGCTGCAATTTTCGCGATCCTTCACGCGAAAAGATTATTGATTGGTCTTCCCAAAGGGAAGAAATGTACCAAAAAAATTACTATAAAATCCGTTTTCAGGTAAATTGCAACACGTTCTTTGGCGTAGTATTTACAGTATAATTTGAAAGACGCTTATACCGTGATGCGAAAGAAATTTAGTTACATTTTTATGCATCTGACATCATGATGCACCCTACACAGAAATATATTTTTCTGTTTGGTTCTCTAAACCAAATAGTTTAACAAAATATAAGCAAATATAGCATATTTGTTTACAGCAACTAAACAGTTTTGTTCAGTATATTTTAACCAAAATTTTGGTTCATAGAACAAAACATTTTTCCCAGTGTAAACGTATCTTTATTGCATTATTGTATAGCAATTTGAAAATGATTATGTAATTACTGAGTTAATCGATGATGAAATAGTTGAAGTTGGAAGCTCTCGAAATTATTTGAATTCTTGACCACTAACTCTAGTCCACTCCACTTCTGCCATCGGCTACTGCTCTTTGGCGATCATTCGGACCGGCAGAATGTGGGTTATTACATCGTCGTTAAAATGTTGATCGCACAATGGCGTAACCGATACATAATTTGGTCTCACACTTGCAGCGAAATTTTGCGCGACCATGCAAACTCAGGGTTGAGAAGATCATGTTACCGTCAGTCAAGTAACACGATTGATGGAGCCTTTAACGATGTTGTAGATCGATGCTAATATTGAATGTTATTAACATGATAGAATAGTGACAATTAAAAATAATCCATTTTTGAAGCGATTTTATATAAAACAAAAATTGTTTCATTTCATATTAGTGACGTTTTATTTTTATTATTAATTTTGATTATTTTGAAATTTTTTTTGTAAAACGAAGAATTTTAGTATTATTAATGAAATAAAACAATGTTCTTTAAAAAAAACATAATGATTGAAGTTTGGATGCGCTTTACGACGGCAATTGATGGAACTTATGATATCTTTTTGCCAAAGTACGATATTAGTTGAGATCCATATTGAACTGAACTTCTCCGAACTTGCAATTAGAGCGTGATAGATCGTCGACATCGATGTTGAAATCGTCTTTCCGTGGCAGACCACATTACCCGATTAATCAAGGAACTTCACATAGCGGGGCTTATGGCACTTTGAAGTTAGGCAACTGGCAGATGGAATTAGGGTATACTGTGAAGCAGTTAATGACTTTTTACTCGAATTTTATTCAATTTATATAATCCGTAACATTTGACATCTGATAAAGTTAAGAAAATTTAATATTAAAAGTCATATTACAAATTAAGTTATTATATTAATAGCAATTTTATCTGAATGAATGAAAAAATAAATAACTAATTATTTATTTAAGTCTATAACTTTAATTTTGTTGTAAATAAAATTAATTGATACAATTATTTAATATTACTAAGCTTCTATTGCATAATTAATATAATAATAAACATTACTTGAAAAATTGTAGAGAAGTGATAAGCGTTTATTTAAAGTTTATTTAAAGTTTCTTTCAAGTTTTATAAAAAATGATAGCTATTTTTGTTAAAGAAAAAATTATCCACATTGTCCTGTTATATACTACAAGTGTCTCTATTCAAGAATCCCACTCGACCTCACATCATGATATCGCTAAGAGCAAATCGTTATTATATTCCCTGCTCTGAAATTGGCATATTGCTATCGATTTAGCTTTGGAGGACGTCTCATCGCGAATCTCTTTTTCTTCCGTTCGCCGTTTGCGAACGTTGAAATAATCTTTACGGATGCACAGGTGTGCATTCACGTACGGCCTCGGGTCGCCTAGATTTGATGCTAAATCCGCTTGTCGGTACAAGCAGACAGGTGCCAGCCGATCTTGAGCCAATCCACTCTTGCAGCCCCGTATCCTTTGCTGTATTTCCGTCACCTTCGTGTGCCGAATAAATATATACGGAGGTGTCATGAGATAAACGGGCTTAAAAAGAGACAAATGCAGAATTACGCTTTTGTGATCGCGTCAGTTATCCTTTCCAATCCAATTGTTTAAATATCTTTATCTAAGAAAACTTTCCCGTGAAATTATTGTATCACTTATTACAATTATATAACTCTAGTTGCAAAATTATTAATTCTTTTTACTAGAAAAATAAATCTTTGTTCTTAAAATTTAATGTTGATATCGGAATGAAAAAAGAATTATATATGAGATGAGAATCATATAAAGTAATTTCAGATTTAATTGTGTTATAACAGAAATAAAGAATGCTAGGATATATTATGGAGGAGAACTAGATGTTTTTAGATCAATCAAGTTTTTTAATTAAACTATTCCACTTATTAAATCCGTTTGTTTATTTATAAAAGAAGACAGACGTATGTAAACAGACGCAATCCTGTATTTTCTATTGATGTAGGGTTATTCCTTATGAAGTACAAATTAATAAATTGTTTTTTTCTCATGTATAGAAACTTTTCTTTGACTAATTTTATTTTAAAATTAAAGAAATGTTACATATGGAAGATAAAAATAAGTAAATTATTATATTGCGTTAAATTCAGATTGCAGTAAAATATTTTTTATATTTAAAAATATACTATCTTTTTAAACTATCTGTTTCTTTCTCGCTAATAAATAAAATATTTAATAATTTTTATGCATGCTAAAAATATATATAAGCTTTACGAAGCAGAATCTTTTTTCATAAGAGAGTTCTGACCTTCTATTGCATTTCTTACTTATCGATTAATTCAGAGACAATTACGAGTTTAGGTCAGTCGAGTTTTATTGCACACAGTTTCGTAAATAGCAAAGTTCCCTTTTCTGGGTAGAAATTCTCGCCGTTTCTGGGACACTCTGTATATCGATTAATTCAGAAATAGCTGCAAGTGCGCTTAAAACGCTCGAGTATCAGTACTCTTCTTCATGACAATGCAATTCTCGTCTATCGCTCTATTTGTATCGCTGTATCAGCAACATTTATTAGCTCTTTTAATTATTGAATAATATTGTCTGTAATAATATCAGTAATGAATATAATTGTACATAAATATAATTATATTAAGCCAATGCTGTCATATAAACAGCACATATATATATATATATATATATATATATCGAGAACCCTATATTTCCGCCCCTCTCTTCATCAATATACGGAGTAATATTCATAATGTAATGGAACTGCCGTAATGTAAG
>VBVR01001150.1:0-33950 GCA_011638315.1 Tetramorium parvispinum | reverse complement strand
GTACAATTATTATACAAGTAATAGAAAAAAAATTTTTTTTTTTATTTTTACTTTGCGTCATTATTTTGTCAATATTTATAACTTATATTTATAACTTATAATTGTAAAATTCTATTTCAGCAAAAGATACGCGTTTTGCAGAATCATTTTAAGGCAATTATTGCATCCGTTTCCTATCTGGGTCATGATTATGTATTATTTATATGTTTATTTCTAGCACCGATAAGAGTACCTCGCCGGTAAGTTTCTGCCAATGTAGATTGTAGATTAACTTTAATCTCGGTTTAACTTATTTTTATCTCTTTCTAGTTCCAAGAATTGGAAAAGGATAAAAAGTAAATTAAACTGAGATTAAAGTTAATCTGCGTTGGTAAAAATGGACATTAGCTGACAATGAGACATGAACTGGCGTCGACGATACGACGCTAAAACCGCGTATCAGACTACGGACTGAGATTGAAGTTCAATTGGAATTCGGCCAATTGGAACAAACTCAGATAGAACAAAAATTATAATGACATCAAAATAACGCTAAAATAGCGATAAAATGATATACAAATACGAATAACATTTTGCAGTCCGTTTGACATCTTTGTGACTTCTGGTTTTACTTGAGAAGCTAATCTGAAGTAATTTCGTTAACTTTGTTTCGATTGGTCAAACTCCAATCTAATCTCAATATCTAATTTATAGTGGGTTTGCGTTCGCGATGTAGGCCAAAACGATCCGATCAGACGAGCGTGCATTCCATTTGACCCTTGCATCACTCGTCCTTGTTTAACATTTGCTAAACGTCAAGAAATAATTTTAAGAGCATTGCGAGTACGGTAAATGGAACGTATGTACCTTAAAATTATTCGTGCGCATGATTCGTCAAATTTGAATTGTGTTCATTTTGATCGGATCATTTTGCAAATACGACCTGATGTGAGAATATGATTTACTTTTGCCGGTAAAACGATCGATCTCTTCAATCTACAGAGTGTCCCGTAAATTAAATCCAATCGTTACAAAAGTGAAAGTTTTTATTTGAAAAACTTCCCAATATCTCTCCATTATTATTCGGGACGACTCCGTGTTTACGCGAGTAATTAAAACGATAAGATTTGACCCCAGGCTTCATTATTTTTCCCATTAAAGGAGTTTAAAACTCTGTATATTAACGATCGATAAATTAAAAAAAGTCAAAGAGTAAGGTTTAGACGAGGGATAAAAATATAGCGTCATATACCAGATGAATTAATAGTTTAGCTGTTGACACGTTACAAAAATAAAAAATTCATCTCATTCTCAATATGGAAGATCCAGTTTTATCCAGTCAAAAAGTAATGGTTAATAATATCAAATAAATGGCACAATAAATGTATCGATAAAATTATGAAGATATGCGTCAGCTCTGGATGTTGAACTTTTGGGACATTCTGTATAATATTATTGTAAAAATATTCAGTAAGTCTAAACTTTGAAATTCATTTTATTATAATTATATTTCAATTGTTGTTAGACAATTGTTCTTTTATTATTTGGACAATTACATATTTTCTAATTGTCCTTGGAAAAAACTCGTAGAAACTCGTAGTATTACTTTGTAGATGTTTTCGTAAAGTTAATATAAAAGTACTATTATTCCTAGATATGCGAATGAGATTATACTACGAACGATGTAATCTGCTTATGTCAATCGACGTGATTTTTATTTACCATCCCTTTATGCATCGTGTAAAAATATAATTAGTTACAAGTTCATTGTACAATCGCCATGACATAGCTTCACACATATCTCGACGTCTCTTGATTAAAAAAACACGAATAAGCAGCCATCGCGTTATTCACAATTTGTTTATCTAACTTGTTACAACAGTTGCATTATTATTTGCATAATATCAACAATTCAACATTAATTTCCAAACAGAAACAGAAAGCCTAAATTAAGTTTTAACGTTGATTGCTGAAACCAGTGCTCGCGCGAGATTTATTTTGATTCGTGGATTTGTTTTTTATTCCTGAACTGGTTGCACTAGTTCAAAGTTTATCTCTTTCTCCTTCCAATTCAGGAGCCAGTTCAGAAATGAAAAATTAACCTTATGTACCGCATGCTGCGATGGAGTGAACAATAGATTGAATTCGAATTGATATTCGTTAGTAAAAGGCCTTTCTTAGTCTAAAGTTTTACTATAGAACGCTTTGGTTCATTTGCACGAAAATGTAATTTTAAACACCGGAATAAATCTCTGCTCTAAATATATCGCATAAAAAAATGTATTCGCATACTGACTAATATCACCAATATTAAGACCAATTATTTCTAGGGAGTGCGCTTTATGTAATTATTATTGGAAAAAACACAATTTCAGACTTAAGCATGCCTCGAGCATAACAAACTGTATAAAGTCTTCTTGTACAACAACAATAATCATTTGTATTGGCTACATACTTGCGAAAAGAAATTATATTTGTATAATATATTCATCTATTATATTTAATATAAGACTTAACATTTAATTAGATTGTCGCAACGTTGTTAGACGATCGCGGATGATAATGAAAAATTTTTCGGATTTTAATGAAACTATTTGTACAATTTCCGAAACAGTACTTATTACATATCATAAGCCAGAGCCAATAACGTTTTATTAAGCGACATATCTAAAAGAGCACTAAAATATTCAAACACGAGCAGAAACCAACTAGTCTATCTCGTCTTGTCGTTCGTAAAATCTAAAATGTATAGCAAATCCGTTTAAATAATTTGATAAAAATTATTGCAGATGAGATTATAAAGTTATTCATAATCTTATATATAGTTTATTTTACAGTTTAATTCTTAATAAGGCAAGAATGTTACATACGAATATCGTAAATATAACAGAAACCTAACTAGGTTCGGACATTCCAAGGCCGGAAATGGAAAATGCCTGACAATAATAACTTAACGAATATTCAAGTACGAGATAGATTTGTAATTACCATACCATGTACTTACATTGCATGATAGTACACATTTAAGTGAAATAATTGATAGAAATACGTGTACAAATAACTCAAAGTTGCTGAGTTATTTTACATTCTGTTTAAATATACAAGTCAGTTTTTCATTGAAACCCGAATTTGTATAAATAATTTTTTTTAATGTATTTCGAAAACAATGTACTTTGTTATCTATAAAGCCATAAATATTAAAAATAAGTAAAATATTTTGTGTAAAATTTAAGGACTTTCTATGTATAATGCCGGCTCTGGCTATATTAGAATACAATTCAACTATAGTTAGTCTATTCGGCAGGATATGTGATGAAATTCACTGGATGAAAATCGACCAACGAAGATAAAGCGAATGATTTGACTAAATGTCATTATTAATAGTTGTTCCGTCGCTTGAACTGGATCAAGCTTTTGCCCTCGCATGTAGAAAAAAAATGTTTCCATATATTTCTCTACCGCAACTAGTATGGCTCAACTCCAAACGTCACTAGAGTATCGCTTCTGTGATTCCATCTTCTTGATATAATTTGCGGCATCAAGTTCCGACATATTGCCACGTTCCATCACCACTTTGAGCAATATATTATGCACATCACGTGCCATGTTTCTCGCATCCCTGAGAAAAACACAAATAATTTACACATAAATTTTGAATTAAAATTTTCTTTTTGCAATAGAAAAGTGAATAGCTTTAAACTAACCCGCAAACATAAATGTGTCCGTTTTGTTCGCCGATGACACGCCATAATTCCTCTTTGTTCTTCTCGAGCAAATGCGTGACGTAAACTTTATGCGCTTGCTCTCGGCTGAACGCGGTATGCAATATTAGAGTGCCATTCTTCACGTATTCCTCTAATTCTTCACGATAAAGGAAATCCTCTTGGCTATTTCTGCATCCGAAGTACAGTATCGTGTCGCCTGTCTCTTTACCTGGAATTAAGATTCAAATATTAGTGCTATTAAAACTCAATCTATTGCAGTGAAAATGCGTTATGAATCGTTGAAGATAGAGCATGCTTACCTTCCTTTTTCAAAAAATTACGTTCTTGGATGAAGCCCCTAAACGGTGCTAGACCGGTTCCCGGGCCAACCATAATAATGGGAGTACTAGGCCGTGTAGGCAAACGGAACTGAGACTTTCTTACAAAAATCGGGACGAGACAGGGCGGATCAGAAGGATGTTTCTCCTTCAACCAATTGGTGGTCACGCCCTTGTTTATCCTGCCGGTCGGAGTTTTATATTCTACCACTACCGCCGTAATATGGACCGAAGTTGAATGAAGCTGAAACGGGAATTACAATTTTTTATTTAAGGATTATTTTTTTAAAAGATTATTTTAGAAAAATTCTATCATTCTCTAAGAATCAATAAAAAAAAATACCTTCGGGGATGAAGATATCGAGTAATATCGGCACTGCAACCGTGGCAAAATCTCACACAAATGATCCAATGGTGGCTTCAAGCTGGGCATATCCTCCAAAATGTGCACGATATTGCGATTCTCTTGAATTATCCATTGCTGATAGGCTGCTTTGCCTTCCGCGGTGGTCGAAGACATCAGTTTTAATTTTTCCTTATGAGCGGGATCATTCGCATACTCTGACAACTCTTTGAGAATGTGCGTGCGTGGATTACTTGTAATATCTACATAATGGGTCAAGGCAGTCCTGTAGCTGCAAGGACAAGGGAATGGATGTTTCTTCGTGGATTCCTCTGTAAAGCAATTGATAGATTATTTTAAAAAATCGTGAATGAATATAAATCCTAATATAATAATTGAGAAGAAAAGAATAAGAAATGAAAATGGAATAAAAGATGAGTAAATACCTACCATCTGTATTTGTAAGAGTGATAACAGTATCCAAATTTACGCCGCATCGTTCGCCAATTTTATTCACCAGCTTCGCATCATTCACGGGATAGATGGCTAAATGGTCGCCCGTCTCGTAACGCATCTTGGAGTTGTCGATGTCAAACTCTATATGCATGCACGATCTTTCGGATTTTGGACCGTGTAGTTCGCGATTCACTTTCACAGGAGCCAAGAATGGGTTCTTCGCGTCAAACGGCCTAAAAGATTAAGAATGTTGAGCAGGAACTGACATTATCTCATGCAATTGCATAATAAATAAAGACTTACGGTCTCTGATGAGTAAAGGTACGAAGACGGGCGATCTCTCCGACGAAGATGCGATCGGTTGGCAGATCCACATGCTCCATGAGTTTATATTGTCGAATACTAACATCTTCGCCAGCATCCTCGATACCGAAGAATTCACAGACACCTGGCCAAAATTTATCTTTCCAGGTGATGAAGTCATCTTCTATGCTGTAATATTGATATTATTAAGTAAAAGACAAATTGTAAATTATAATAAAAATTAGAGATGTGTGAATTGAGAATTTCTGATGTCGAGTCCGAATCGAATGTTGAAATATAATTTTTATTTAATAATATAATTATGAGACTGAATTTTAATATATGAATAAGAGAATATTTTGATGTAGTAGAAAATTATTATGAATTCATCTATTAAGATATCATACTTTTAATATTCATTAATGAGAGATGGTTTTACAAAATTGTAACATAGGATTAGTGGAAATTAAAAATGGCTGTAAAATAAATGAGATATATTTGTTGTGTGAAATCAATGTGGTAATGAAATAATATTCATTTAAAATTATATAAAAAAAGGAAAAGAAGCGCATTTAGAACCTACTTTGAATCATCATCTCCAAGACCTAATTCGAAAACGCGCGTAGCACCCAATTGCTCCAGTCTATGATCCACGTATATACCAATCTCATTGTAGTGCTCATAGGTCTTATTACCCAGTCCGAATACCTGAAAAGAAAATAAGAAAACGATTATTAACGATTGTGCGCGTTCAAATCCATTAGTTTAATAATTAAAAAAAAATATTCCAAGTTTTTATTTTGTGTTTTTCGAAATATTGCTCTTTTTATAAATCTTTTTAACAAACAATTAATAATACGAGGGACAATTAGTTGAACTATAATATAATTAATTTTAATAGATTATGAAAAAATTTATAAAAAATAATAAATAATAAAAAAACATTTATCATAAATTTCATGTGCTGCTTGGGTTAATTAACTCGCGTATTCAAGAAAAATATCCGCGCGGCGATATCGTCACATGGATGTTTCTCTCGATTACTCTAGTTTGTCGATTCATCGAAATTCTCGCATTTCGAAAACCTCTCGATACCTCGTGTAATACGCCGGATGTCGCTGCGAACCGCCTAGCCATGGCAGCGCCGGCACTGCCGTGACATCGATGCCGCAGAACGAGAGGGAGTAGTTTGTCGCATGACATTATAATCTTCATGACTCGTAAGTTCATGATTTATGATCGTTTGCACATACGAACGAGAGAGTAAACGTGTTCGGACGTGTTTCGTCCCAAAGAAATTTTTTGAAAGTTGCTGATGCAGCTATCCGTTTTTGTTGCACTCTACACTCACTCTTCTCGTACATACACACTCACACATACTTCGTGGGCGCAAAATGGCGCTCTCACGAGACGACCCATATATATATACATATATATATATATATGAGACGACCTTACTTCCCCTTCCGTCGTTCATCTACGGATCTTGATTATGTAATACTGGCGTGGTGCTCGAGAGGGCACCACTGTAATATTCAAGTGTCATATTCTAATCATCAATTTAGAAAATATATATCGCAGAGCGATATAAGACATTGTTCTTATTATTAAATATTATTAATATCGCACCATTTGAAGTTTGTATCTCATCATTCGACTTTGATTTCCTACTCATACATTTGACATTGGTCGTATTGAACTCAGCTAGGATTAAAACCATTATAAAAAAAATTAATTTGAAAACTAAACATAGACAAAAAAGAAAAAGAAGCGCAAAAGTAATGAAGTATGAAAGAAAAAACGAGAAAGAACAGAAGTCAATAAGGAAGAGGAAGGCAAATTAGCTATTTGCATCATTTGCCTTTTTAGATCATATCCGCGTCATCTTTTTTTCCAGCGCGTATTCTCGACGCGCTTCATTACTATTATTAATGTCATCATTGCATGTATTACAATAGAAATTAGATTGAATTTCCCCAGCGTACTTAAACAAAGGATGAAGTAATTAAGATAATTAAATTCCCAGCGATTATGACGGAACATATTCGAACCGGCAATGATTCAGAGAATGTAAAGCCGAGGAACGTAAATACATACCGCATAATTTAATCCCGTGAGATTACCATCGCCGTTTTTTAGCCAATCGATAAACTCCATCGCGTTGTCGGTTGGGTCGCCCTCTCCATACGTGGCCAAGCAAAATACCGCTAAACTATTTGGAATAGTTTTCAGGTGTACCAGTTCCTCCTGTTGCATCATAAAAAGTCAACGCTTATATAAACATTAATCGTTTTTGCCTCGCAGACAATCTCGTCATTTATCACTCGCAGTAAGGTCAATGCGAGATAACTATCAGTACACGTGTGAGAAATATGACTGTACATTAATAATTGACGAGAAGAATTTCTCAATTGACTCGACAGCGTCACTGGAGAAGTGACTCGCTCAACAAGTTCCCGTCTCGCGTGGAACTACGCGGACAAACATTTTCATGTACAGGGCGCATTTTACGCAAATTACGATTTAAATTGAATTTCTCTCATTCTGTGTTTTTTTTTCTCTTTTCGAAATTAAAGATTTATAATAAATCGCTACAACGCGATTCACATACCATATCGCACTCTTCAGGATCGGCCACCATGCCCTTCATCTTGTATCTAATGCCCTCTTTGGCAAGACGACCCGCGAATTCTTCGGCGGTACCCGTCTGGCTGCCGTAGAACACCACCAAACTTCGCCCCGAGGTCTTTAACTTCTTGATGAAAGAATTCTCCGACGGAGGTGTCGCGGCGAAACACGTCGGTCTGCAATTGAAGAATTGTTCAATGCCAGGCATTTAATGCCATTTATTATTGGAGACGTGCTACGATCTCAAGGAACCGATTAATAACGTTAAACTGAGATTAAAGTGTATTTCTACACAAGTTAGTTTTAGGCACTTATTTGCCGGTATAATCCAGATTCAAATCCAGATCTCCTCGAGAATCACTTAAAGGAATCCCGACTATCTGCTGGCAATACTCCGGCGTCGAATCTATCGAGATTGCTCCCTTTACGCAAATCAAACTTTGGAAAAGAATATTTACTGAATGGAGTAGGACTTGGGCGCTGGTGCAACATCTTCTTGCTTTCTCTTTTTCAGGAACCACCATGCTGCTGCGAAGACAGCGAGGAGCAACAGGATGTCTACGAAGCTGAGGAACGGTTCGTCGTACGCCTCCGTGCCGCTTTCACCCTCCGATGATCCTGCCATTCTTATAGCTTTCGGTTGCGATGCGTCCGCTGCCTGCGACAGATTCAACATGATTCGATTGATTAATCGACTGTCTTAGCAGAATTTCGTTCTCGAGCGTAAGTTCTCTTCAGGTCATTTCTCTCGCGACGTAAGTAAAAATAGAATTATATCGTAAATTTGTTTCCGTTATCTTATCATTTTCGACTTTACGTCACAATGTTAATTAGTAATATAATATTTTCGTCATTAATCGCCATTGCAGAATACACATATGTATACTCTCAAGCATACTGTAATTGCCTTCGCCGGCTATTCAAAGTTCGAAAACCTTTTTTATTGTACAAAGATACGACATGACGAGCGTTAAGAAATGCGTTCTTGACCTCATTGTAATATTAATTAGAAATGTATAATAGCCACAAAAATCACTACACAGAAAAAACATTAATTCCAAATCAACAATAATATTCTCATATGTAAGCAAAAACATAAAATCTTCTTTAAAGATTTTATGTTTTTACTTATATGTGAGAATATTATTGTTGATTTGAAATTAATAATTTTTCCGTGTACGCACTTGAAGTAGATATAAGCATGACTTGAGTTTTATTATCTTGCCTTTAATAAGGTTGAATGTCAGTGATAACGCCTGTCGCGTGAATTATCGGACGGATTTATTTTAAACGCTACTCTACGCGATACGTTAATATTATGCATTCGGAACTTGATATAATCCGGACTTTTCTTCATTTCCCGCTCTTACAAAACCGGAGAAAAATACTGATAAGCTTGACAACGAAATTCATGTAAGTGATAATTTCCCTCCGTATGATTTTGCATTGTGACGTCCGTCCGTCATTGTTTCGAGCGTCGAGTTGATCGCCGAAAGAGTCCATCACCCGATTGACTCGATTCCATATGAAAGAAATTTAGATGGGGCTTTTAATAGCGTTTTAAATCGTATTTAATTAGTATTTATGAGAGAAATTAAGTAAAAATTCGAACGGACGATGCTCCAGTTTCAGAAAATTTCATTCACGGACATGTGCACTTGACATTTCTGCCTGATAGCGATAAAGAGAAGCGAATAACAGACGGGCCGTCATGAGACAATTATCACTTTAATTATTAGTCCTGCGCTGACAGCTTCTATCGTAAGCATTAAAACAAAATAATAATAACAAAGTCGAGATATCCTTCACATCAAGCTACTGTGTTTGTTGATTTACGTGACGATTTACGGAATGACTGACTTGTGCCGCTGACAACTGGCGGTTAAACAATTTCGAATCTCGACATTCAGGGATTCCTGAATGTCATTTGTACAACATATTCGGACGAGATTCAACAAAGAGGTGTCATTGTCTGTTATGACTCACCATCACGATTATAATCGACGACGAATGATAATAAAGCGATATCACATTATTCAACGTTACTCCGCACATTCCCGGTTCGCGATTTGTTATCTCGTCGCGAGAACGCGATATTATTTTGTCATTCTGATGTTGAGAAAACACTCGTTCCACGCGACGCACAAAGGAGCGAAACTTACGTAATTATTGAGTCACTACGAGCCTAATATACGTCTTGCGTAACCTAATGAGATTCATTAGATTCTCGATCATAAAGAAAGAAAGAAAAATAAAATTCGCACGAGTCACGTTATTAAGGAGCAATGAGCCCAAAAACATTCGTCATTCTTTCTTTATTTACACATTAATGCTCATTTCTATTCTCTCGCTTATCTATTATCTGCCTGCTTATATAGTCGCCTTATCTCTTATATTTATTCCGCATGCAATTTATTTGAGCATCGAAAGCGTCACGATGACTTCTAAAAAAAAAAACGGCGGTAAATGAGGAAAAAGTCACGTAACTCACAAACTCGTTTACTATGCAATTAGCTCTTCGCTGTATTATAAGAATCTGAAAAAGAAATCGATAAATGTTCGATAACAGAGTTTTCCGCAATTTATGCTGTCAGTTAAACCAGTAAATATTCAATCAAATTACAATCTAAGCGTTTATAAATTTACTAATTGTTTGTTATTATTAGTTGCAATAAGCGTTTGACGAGAGCCGAGCTGTTTAATAAATCGCGTTTGTCGCTGCGAATTCAATAAATTCGCAACACGGTCACGATTATATCATGGAAAATTACACAATTATTTTTTAAGAAACGGTAGACACGTGTAACATAACAAGTTGATAAAGTTTAACCATTTGTAGAATACTTAATGTTTAACATACAAATTTCGCGATAACTATTGTAATAACATAGCTTATCGTTAAAAACAAAAAATTGATAACAATATATCACTATGTTACGAAATACAAAATTGAAATTTAGGAGACCTTCGATTCTCAATTACTATTTCTCAATTAGCGTTCCTCATAGCTTATCGTTAAAAGGAAAAAATTATGATAACAATCATTATGTTAGGAAATATAAAATTGAAATTTAGGAGATCGTCGTTTCTCAATTACTATGATGATTTATAATATCAATTTGATACGCAAAGAAATTTTCGTCTTACCCAAGAATTATAACAAGTGAAAATAAAATATGGAATGTGCAATCAATTAGAGAGAAATACATTTGATTCTAGCTGCATCTTATTGTTAGTAGCCTAATAATATTTCTGTGTAAACATTTTGTATACTTTTTTTAAACCAATAAACTGCGTGCCGACTAAATAGTGTCGATCTTAAAACACAACTTTATCTTGGAACAATAAATCCGTGTATTAAAAATTGTACTTGTTACAATTTAGAACTTGTCATCGGATGAAATTATTTCTCCGTAGCCTTAAAACACTCTTAATCCATTAATTTCCATTTCTACGAACGTAGATTAACTTTAAACTCAGTTTAATTTGCTGTTCATCATTTTCTAATTTTTAGCATTAGAAAAACTTGAAAAAAAATTAAACCAAGTTAAAGTTCATCTGCATTGGTAGAAGTAGACACAAGTTCTAGGTGGATTCTTGGTTTTTTTGTAACTTGGCTCGTAATCAAAATTTTGTAGATCATTAATATCTATATGTAAAAAGAGCTATCCTTTCTGAAAATCTAGGCGGCGATGGAATATTTGAGAAGAAGATGTAAAAGTTGTGAAAATGGAGGTAAAAAAAGTAAATGATCGTTATCTTTTCACTGACAAATAATAATAATTATACAACTAACAAACATACAATACGTACTTTTGTTTGCTTTTCGCTTCAAATATTGAATTCATATTAAATAACTCAAATAATGATTATATCAAATTATTCTACTTAAAAAAGTAAATAAAATCATTTATTAATTGAATATTTGTCAGTACTATTTTCCCTCTCTTTCCTATCTTTACATAGCTCTTCCCTTCAGATATCCTACTTCAAGCCTATTAATTTTCAGGAAAAAAAAACAACTGTTTTTATCTCTATAAAAAAACCTGTAATAATTTAAAAAAAATTTCTAACAAATTTTGACCGATGGAGTCTGAGTTACAAAGATAGCTGAAAAACGTGTAGGTGCTTCACAGGACTTGCTAAATTAATTATGTATATCGATGTTATATGGTCAACGACATTTTTTTCTAATTATTTATTCACGGTTTCGCTCCTTAATTTCTGCTCTATTCGTGACTAAGTTTTGAAAGATTTCTTATCAAGTCAGATAAAATATTTCAATTTGTTTATCTGGTTTCATTCGTAGATAATCGAAAGCCGAATGGTGAAAGAAATGTCTAGACGTGGAAGAGACGCAGACGATTCAAGATTGACAAATCGAACGTTTATTATTACCAAATGCTTATCATTGATAAATTCCTTCGTTTTCGTGTACGAACCAGAAATAATATAACCGAGTTGCATTAAATTTTAGAGCAACGTATTTAAATTTCCGGATCTAGGACTTTTTCACAAGTCAATCATCAAGGGGAGGAGATATCACTAAATTTCACAAATTTATATTAAATATTCGAGAAGAATAATCGCGTACTTGAGAAAAAAAAAGAAATTCCTAATCAAAAATATTGAACTGAAGACCTTTGAAACATTGGAAGGCCTTTCGGTCACGTCCGTGATAATGACACACGTCGCAATCTAACGTTATCCGCTCCGAATTGATAATTTTCGAAAGTGGTCTCGCTGAACGTGCGCTGTCACCTGTTTCATTAACGTTCGCTCGCTTCGCTTACCGGTAGATCCATGCTGTGCGGCACGACGAGCGGGCGGTCGGGAGGAAACGGTCTTCGCGGAAGATGCGCACGCAAGCGGAGCGCATGTGGCTACTACACCGCGCAATGTCCTGAAGGATCGCGCGTGCGAAACTGCTCGAGTCTACCGTCACGACGATCGGCGAGCGACTGCGAAACGCGCCGAGCCAAGCGTCCGAGTCGAGCCGGTCGTGCGTCGGGCTCGAACAAATTCCAAGATACGACAGCACGCGTTCATCAATATGCCTGCGTCGTAACCGCGCTTCGCCCTCCCCGTCGCCCTCGCCTATGTGTATCAGCGTAACAAAGTAACAAGTCATCCTATACGTAATCAAACGCCCCGGTGCGCGCGCGCGCGCGCGCGTGCGCGATTAGCCTCGCCCGGCACACGAAATTAGCGAAATCTGAAATCCCGAAATCTCCAATTCCCCTGATTGTCAGAGGATTCCGATCGTAAGCGCCGATTTTCGCAGGGCAAAGCACTTTTTGCTCCTCCTCTCCCAATTATTTTGACCTTGATTGTTTAACTGCAAATAATTTCTAGTTAGATAGCGATAAGACAACTTGTCAGCATTTGCAAATTTTATTCCCCCCTTTTCTCAATATATTATTATTATTAATTATTATGAGTAAAAAGCATGTTATTGATTTATTGTTGATGTTTTTCTTTTTTTTTTACGATTATAATGTAAGCTTTCCTTCTTAATTTTGCATGTGTGTGCATTAAATTTACGTCAATATATATATATATATATATATACAGGGTATCCCAAAAAGATCGCACGTCCTTACAATGGCAAATTCTAGAAAATTCCTAGTGGCCAATTTTCTCAAAACTTATTATATTTTAATGCTTCCCATTTGAAAACTATTACAGCCTCGACATTTTCGCATAAGAGTTTTCAACTTGGAAGTTTTCGCAGAATTTGTCATTGTAAGGACGTGCGATCTTTTTGGGACACCCTGTATAACCCCTATACATACTTTTACCCTTCCCAAGTAAAAATTAAAAAGAAAATATTAAATGTTTGCCTCTTTCCTAGCAGAAAAGTATTACTGTGCAGTATTAAACTGGCCAGTAATTAATTGTTGTTAGTAATTTTATTACTTATACAATAATGAAATTACTACATAATAGTGATTTATTACTGGCCAATTTATTTGTTGCCTTTACTGAGTCGTCTTCTCCTCTGCCTCATAATATTTGTCCAAGTCGACGTCATTGATCTTGATCATTCATTGTGAGGTAGTTCAAAGTCACGTGCACGCGAAACATCTTGAGTAGCTTACGTGCGGAGTCGTGCGTGTTTATCTGACAGCAATCTCATTCGGCCTTTTTCTGTACTTTACTGAATTCACACGTGTCGCAGAATTATTATTGTACGTGTGTTTTGATTATTCTCGCACCTGTTTAATGTTACGCGAGTTCTACACAAAATCCTATTTGAATAATAAGCCTTCGCGTTGGATGATGTAATCGTCAACGACACAACCGTCAATGGAACTCTAGTTTCGTCATATAAACGCGACGTCATTCGCGTTTGTGAATGTTTAATGGCACTTTTGCTTTTATTATAATTAAGATTTTATTTCATCGTTTGAGGCAAACATTTACTATTTTCTTTTTAGTTTTTACTTGGGAAGGGGTAAAAGTACTCGTATGTATAGGAGTTATACAGGGTGTTCCAAAAAGATCGCACGTCCTTACAATGATAAATTCTGCGGTAACTTCCAAGTTGAAAACTTTTATGCGAAAATGTCGAAGCTATAATAATTTTCAAATGGAAAACACTTAAAGATAAGTTTTAACAGCATGTGGCGTAAAAGTACATACATGTGTTGTATATGTACTATTATATATTTTCAACAGAATTATATTTTTAGAATAGTTCAATTTCGCAAAACTCAGCGTATCTACTAAATTTTTTTCTTACGTATCTTTAGTCGTTTCCTGTGCTCGAGTTTTTATAGCATTATACGCACGCGTTGAATATTGTCATTGAATATCAAAAAAAATATAATTGTACCTCTGAATTTAATTATATCTTATATAATTTAAATAAAAAAAACGTAAATCATAAAACGAAATCCTTCTGCAATACCCTGTAAATTGAAATAAGTACAAGTAATGTTAACGCAAAAATACAACAGAAAAATTATAAGCAACTGAGTCGCTCATTTTTTTCATAATAAATCGTGCATCTGTATGCACGAATTAGATATACAGACACATGTATTAATTGGTCATCAATAAATATTATATAATAAAATGAGATTTAAATTTTCAATTTAAATTTGTAATTATATAAAACAATACTTCACGTCTAAACATGAAGTTTTAAATTATGGTTATAGTGTCTAAGGTTCAACGTTTTAATTAATGATTGTGAAGGTATATTTGCCTCTCACGGCATTATTAAATCGCCTTGAATGACACACCAATATTTTACTGCATACAGAAGATTACAAGATTCTTCGATACAAAGTCGTCAATATATATCTTTGATCGACTAAATATATGTATATATTCAACACATTGTCTACATCCTGTTTGTCATTTATGGGAGCTTTCCATTTACGAAACAAGTATCAATCTATCTTTTTTCAACATTCAGTTAGTAACAAAGACAGAATGATGCTTGTGTCGACTTGTGTCGCTAAATGGAAAGCTATGTCGACGAGGAGCTTGTGCTCGATTCGCGTGGCATCACTTTGTCGAGTAAAATAAATGGCGCTTAATCTCAGAATCGTCTGGGATTGCGGTGCACACGCAAACGGCAGTGTGTGCAGATGGAAATCGGCTGTCATGGCCGAGAAAGTGAAAGCCAATAAAAGAAGGCAGGTGAAAAGAGAGACGCCTCTGCATTTGCCTCGCGCTAATGTAACCACCAACAATTAGACGCTTTTTGTTATCGACTTGACCGGCACCGCCGCAATTCTTTCCCCGATCGCATTCATCGGCAGTTTGCAATTTGTTCAGGGATCTTGAGTTTTTTTTACCTCATGCAAGACCCACGTTGTTTCATGTCCATTTTTACTAATGCAGATTAACTTTAATCTCGGTTCAACTTACTTTCTATCTTTTTTTAGTCTCAAGACTTAGAATAAAACGAAAAAGAAGTTAAACCGAGATTAAAGTTATTCTGCAGTGGTAGAAATGGACATCAGTCGTTTAATCAGTACGTTTTTCTTTTTTTTTCTTTTTCCTACCGACTAATGTCCATTTTTACCAAATGTAGATTAACTTTAATCTCGGTTTAACTTACTTTTCATCTTATCTAATTCTTAGGACTAAAAAAAGATAAAGAGTAAGTTAAACCAAAATTAAAGTTAATCTGCATTAGTAGAAATGGACATAAGGGCCTAAGCAGAATGACTGACTTATCATGTTTTATGGTTTAAGTCTTTGTCTTAAAGCAACGCACAATACTGTCTTAGACACAAAATAGTACGTTGTTTTAAGACAAAGACTTAAACCATAAAACATGATAAGTCAACCATTCCGCTTAGGCCCTTACAAAAAAAAAAGGGAAGAAGGCTACTGTGAGCGATCAAGAAAGATCTCCCGTAAAAGATCCCGCAGTTCACAATATCTTTTCATTGAACGAAGACGAAGACGAGGTCTCGATCAATTTATCAGCAACAAGCGATGAATAAAATATCTCTGCTTCGATGTGCGCGCGTGAGAATAGCATTCTCGTCCGACGAATGATATCTTAGGCAGGCAGAACATACGGTGGCGAATTACAATGTTAGCTGCAAGGTCAGTTTTTTAAATACGTCCGGCGTCCCATACGAACGTCACATCACCTACACACATCTAATTTAAAGTAGCAGACATAATAATAGGAGGATTGCCTTATCGCGTTGTACATGTGTGTCACGAGTGTGATTTTATGCGCAATTTTGACGAATTTCCGGGGCTATCGGTCAGCCAGATGCCAAGCGTCTCGACATACGTGTGACAAAACAAGCACGATTATATCGAAATCTCGATTGTTTTATCGGTCTACGCGAGTTTATCGATCGTGTCTATATCTCTTCGGGCCATTATGAATCTACCTATCAAAATTTCATGAATATAATTACCATCAATATTCGCAGACGAATTCATCATCGGCATTCGCACATTAATTTATTTACAGCTCACACTAATGGCGCTAATAAATTGGGATGATTTTAATCACAAATGCATGTTCGTCATGATGTCTCTTCACGCATTATCTGCTCTCTTTCTATCCGTACGACGAGTACCCGCAGGCGAGTTATAATTTATAATTGGATTTTCAAACAAGATTTAAATTCAAGTAGCCTAATCGACGTTGTCGTGACGTTAATCATGATGTCAGACAACTGATTAAAATTCGTGTACCTCTTTAGTTATTCAGAAAGAAATTAAGCTACCAGTTCAGAAAACGCAAGAATGCTGACTAAATAGCGAAGCGAATCTGTTCGGAACCTGAATTTTTCGGTGACCCAAATTTTTCAACGATCATGGCAAACGAGGCTGAAAACACGAGTGAACCCGAAAGACAGATAGAAATAGAAAACGTTAAAGTAAGCGTTTTTCACGCTAAATGCTACATATAAAAACCGATGTTCATATCAACGGGAAAGTTTGAAATCGTCAACAAAATTTCGCCGACGATATTTTTCTCCGACACAATTTCATCGACCACTCATAGTGATAAATCAATCTCTCTGTACATTTTCATTTATTATGATTTAAAAACAAAATTTGTTTGTAATATATATTTTTTAATACGATTAACTCCAGCTTGTTCGATCAAATAATAAACGTATATATACATCGCAATCAGCGTGTAAGACAAAACATTAAATGATTATATTTGATAAGATATGTAGCCAACGATATGCAGAATGTCCATGCATATCCATATCAGTGAAGTAAAATATGCGCGGGCAAAGCTTGTCGTTGGCGAGATAGTATCGAAAAATAACATCAGCGAAATTCTTGTTGATTTTCGTGCGTCAGTTTCGATGTATCTATGCGAAAGAAGTAATTGTGTTCGAAAGCAGGATTCAAGTGACGAGAGGAGCGAGAGTAAGATCAAGATTGAGACCCACATCGAGTTGACGTTGACAAATCATCAGAAATTGGAGAACAGAAAATCGCCGAGTGTCTGCGACGGGGATTCCTATATTGTGAAGCTATTTAAAAGTCTAATGAATCCGAAGTCGAATGAAGGAAATCTGGATAGCGCAAAGGATGACAAAAAGAATATAATAATACCCGAAAAATGTTGAAATCCTCAAATTCTTGAAAAACACATTCCAGATGGATTAAAAAATAAATACTATTTAAATTAGGTATGCATTCGTGATGTTTTACATTTCGCCAAAATTGTTTAGACAAAAATGTGTCTTCTTGAACGCTACACGAAATTTTATCAATTATATAAATAAAATCCACATTAATAGAAATTAATAGAATAAATAGAATAAATAAATTAATAGAAATTAAAAAACATTAATAAAAATATTCGACATATAAAAGCAACAAATCAGTGTGATGTGTCGATTGTGAAGTCACTTTTCAATTTTTGGAACGAATACGTCGACAAACGCGATACGCAGGCATAATATAATTCTGTATACTCTCTTGTATACTCCCTTTGTGCCGAGAATCGTCTGGAAGTATATAGCGCGAAAAACGCCCAAGGTCAATGCTCCTCCGCGGAATTTCGAGAATGATCAACGTGTTTTCACCGACGTAACGCGACGTAACGCGAGCTCTTCGCTGAACGCGCGTGAACGATATCGATAGTGATATTTCGCAATCGCGTTGAATCATGCTGAATAATGCATTCGACATCAAGGATCACGCACACATTTATTTTCATCTGTTTGATTATCTTGACGCGGAAAGATATTTGAGACAACTTTCCAGACGAGATCTGAAATCTACAGGCGCCAGAAACGCCGCCGTTCGAGAAATCGAGGGTCTCTCTCCGAGCCTCGTTTCCATGCGATAAAAGATTACACACAATATACGGACCGAAAGAGAACAGGCTACCGAAAGGTATAAGGGTAGATATAATTGACCAAATTTTTCCATGAGATTTGAAAGATAAATTTCAAATTCCGGAAATACTTTCGAACATTCTTCCAGCATATCAATAATGTAGTTGATAAGTTTTCGTATCGGATAGTGTTTTCCAATTTAGATAGATCTATTTATTTTTTCTAGAGTCTTCCAAGTTTTTTAACTCTTTAGGTCTCTAAAGAACTAAAGTTCAAACCTCTTATAAGGATTGGAATCAAAGGATCCTTATTTATAAGGAGTCGATCGTTCCTAGATGTGAAAACAAGTGTCGTCCATGACGATCTCTTAATGACCGAAAGAAATCATTCTCATTCAGTAAGCCTGATATTATATTTGTCACACGACAAATTTCTCAAGCGTATTAATTGGCTGAATAGAAAAATTCTTGAACTTATATGTCTGTAGTATAAATTTAAACGACATTATGCCATGAGAAATTCGTAATAAATCTAATCTTTAGATCATCATCAAATCTAATCAATAGAGAGCATTACAATAGGAAATAGTTAATTTTTTAAACCGTCTCTTTAGGGGGACAACAAACACATGACTAACAACATTACAGAGTCATATTACATTTGGTGACAGTATATCTCTAATTATATACTTTACATAATTCTTACTCATTTGTTTAATTTACATATTTTTAAATAATTATTACAATTTTAATAAATTTTAATAAGTTTTATAATCATGTTACATTTCTCGCGTGATAAGAAATTCTTGTCGTTTAAATTTATGCTATCCATAATACATGCAAGTTTAATGATGTGATAACTATTTATTGCATATAAGCGAAAGTAGAGATTTTCATTTTAAATCTAAATGCACATTCCTAAACTCATAAAAAAAACCAACTATTCTCACCACAAATGTATATAAACTTTATAAATCTTTAGAAATTTTCTATCTCAGTCAATCAACATGACTGACAAATTTATACGATAAATGTAATCATATCAGTCTAATTGTAAGACGAATTGTTGCCTACTGTTTCATCATAAACAGTGAAAGCCGGCTCGGATAAGACTTCTGGAAACTGATCAAGGCTCCACTCGTATTGTCCACTTCTCGGCTAATTGCCGCGTTTCACTTGACATACGCGCGCGCGAAGGAATGGCACGATGAAAACATATACAAGGTGTCCTAAACCTACCGCATTCTGCTAATGGCAGATGCTTGAAATTATTTAAAGAAAAAAATCCTAATACCAAAATATTAAAATTATAATTTTTAAATGAGTTTAAAGATGGTCAGTCGGATTAATTAAAATTCATGCATTCAGTAGGGCTATTCTGTAACTCATAACGATAATGAAACTGTCATTATGAGCAACAGAATAGCCCGGCATTCTTTATTCTCGCCCGGCATTAATATTCTCGGCAAGTTAATTAAATAAAAAGAATTATAAAGATATAAATTTATGCAAAAATTATATTAATATTTAAAAACATTAATATATAAAAACTTTACTATGCAACAGATCTGAATGCACGAACAATCCGATTTTTTAACAATCCGATTGGCCATCTTTAAACATTTTTCATTTAAAAACCATTGTAGTCTCAATATTCTGGTTTTAAGATTTTTACCTTTGAATAACTTTACTTTTTTGTTCACGAAAAGATAAACAAGAATAAATTATGCGTTATGCGCATCATGCATGAAACGGAGCGCATAAAATCTATCATTAGCAGGTGATGCAACAGGTTGAGGTAAATCTCGATTCTGTACTCAACTCTGATTCAACTTCTGATTCAACTCTGTACATCAGATAAACACCGAAAAATTCCCGCGCGTTATCTGATAACGAGAAGCGAGCATGCGAAATCATTGTCATTGATGCCAAGTCATTGCTTATCTCTCTCGTTCGCTTGTGTCATTCGTAAAAATAATCAAATGGCAAAAGCGATCAGGAAGCTCTCTCTTTGTAATCTTCGTATTGTGCCCCGAGTAATCGTTCGGACAATTATTTATCTTCGTACGTACGCGGCACGTGGTACGGCCGAAGAAATTAATCCGACGCGCGTTGCATCGAGTTCCCCGTTTGTCGATCGATTCTTTCTGAACGCCAAACGCGTTTAAACCACACGATCAATTAAATTGAGGAAACACGTTGCTTATGATTATTCGACATAAGCGTCATATCGTGCATCATTAAAAAATACCTGATTATACCAATAAGAGAGTACACATAATAATATCGCGGATCTACGTAGTATTTATTTCTACCAATACAGATTAACTTTAATCTCAGTTAACTTTTTTTTTATCTTTTTCAAATTCTTCGAATTAGAAAAAGATAAGTTAAACCAAGATTACAGTTGATCTATATTGATAAAAAATAGATATTGCGTCATTAGTTATTGATAAACTTCTCAATAATTAAGTTAATAACTCACTTCTATGAAACTACTGACGATTTTAGAACGATATCAGGCGACGTCATTCGCGATTTTAATTGCTGAAGCAAACACCAGGTGAAGTAGGTACCGTACTTCAAGTCCGTATCGCTCCACACTATGTATTGCGGATGTGGGTCGGGTTGAGACTGCGGGTCGCAGATCGACATTCAATCAATCAGGCGAAGCAGCCTTGGATCCGATTGGCTGAATTCTGATCTACATAATACGTAATGTGACGCGGGCTTTAAACCCGTATCAGACTACGGCACTAGTGACCGAGGATTGCGAATTGGAGATAAAAATTCAACCAATCGAAACGAAACGGGCTTTAAATTAAACTTATCCGATTGGTTGAATTTCTTAATTTTCAATGTACAGTCTCATGTTTTAAGCACGTGTCACTTTACATATTGCAGATGCGGGATTGGATCGAGATTGCGAATCGAAATTCATAGCGGTTTCGACTGGAGTTAATCGCTCCTGGAGCAATTATCAATGACGTTACAAGTTTTGTCTCGGATTAATAATTTTTGCTTTTATCTCAATATTGTCGTCAGACCTATCCGATGAGAATAAAAACTCTGTAGGAGCAAGGAATCAAATCAAATCAAATGTACAGGCTACCATCAGCCTTACTTTATAAATAGAACCTAACTCAGGTTCACAACACATTTTCGGTCGAACATATGTTCCTAGTAGTAAACTGGGTTTAGTATTAACTAGTAATAAAGTAGTAGTAGGGTTTACTAATCAACCGCTCCCGGAGCGCGTAACTTAGAGCCAGTTGAAAACGTTGAGTCGGTCAGGCGAGATAACCTTACAATAGATCCGATTGGCTAAATTCCGACCTACAATTCATAATCGCAATTCGATCCGCGTGACACGGGCTTTACTACGAGTGCAAAATCTCACGTCCGCGTTTTTCGTGGAGAGTTCGTGTTTGCACTATGTGCAAAGTTCGTAGGTCGTATACGCGTGATTCTAATTGTATGCTTTTTCACGTGACTTGTCCCGCTTTTCCCCCACCCTCGCGTATGTCACCTGTCGGAATGCGAGTTGAAATTTACCTGCGAGTGGCTAACCGGTTATTCGAGTAACTCCGATGCTCAGTCACCCGGTCTCCAATAGCGACGGCCACGTGACGAACACTGCGTCGTTTTGCTTGAAAACGCACGAATTCGCAACGAGGATCGAATTTCCGAAGAGCGTGTATGTGCGAACGAGGACGTGCACGAACGACCTGATGATCGGCCACGATCGGCGACAGTCGGCGATATCAACGTTGCTCTTTTTTATCATTTTCCAAGCGGAAATTCGTGGGGCAGTTGGTAACGGATGCGCGTTAGACGATAGTGGCGCCGTGAGCGGCGATGCTCGGCCGACGCGCGAGATTCAAGCTGAGACGCTTGCGAAAGTTGCGAAAACCACGATTTTGATTTCCGATTTTTTCCAAATGTAGACGCAAAAGTATCGGGGATGAAGACCTGGCATGTATCCTTTCCATTGTTATTTGTGAGCGTATGGTATCTGCTTAATGGGCCATTTTTATTAATTTTATTTCCAATCTTATCAGCCGTTGTTTGAATATTTTATCAATCTCGTCATCGCGTTGGACATCTGGAACATTGGGGAATCCTCTGCCGCTTCTCAGTCTCTCTCGATTGTCTTTTCAATGCTAGAAAAAGTGCGCACTCAGCAATTTGTTTTTTGCGCTTCGCAAGTCATCAAAAGTAATTCGAAAATGATTATTATAAGTCATTTCAACATCCTCTTGTTTTACTTAGGTTACGGGATGAGCTACATCTCCCCATACAGCACAAAACTTGCAGTTATATTGTAGCAATATTGCTGCAAGATTGTAATCATGTTGCGACTTTGTTGTAACGTAACTGCAACTTTTGTACTATATGGGTCTTTTACTACATTTATGCGTACCAGATTTCTACTCACTTATCGTTGCCGAACCGATATTGATCGGCTCGAGTTTCAAGGTCTGCATTTCTCGAAGGGCCATCGTGTGAAAGGAGAGCGCGGCAACCCGGGTGAATAATTCAGATACACCATTGCCCGATCTCGACGAGACCGCCCAATATTCTGCCCGCATCCGCCTCGCTGCCTCGACCGCTCGTTTCTCGATTATCTCATACACTGGACGAGACTGGCATTTCCCGAAAGAGCGATTAATTAAAGCGACGACAAAAGTATAAATGATAAAAAAAGCGCGATAGCAGTGTGGTCGATTCTTACTAATAGATCCTTCTTAGCGCCGACCAAAAAGATATGATAAGGACCAACGTTGCTGCGACTTGCTTCGTTCAACCATTGCTGGCAGTGCGCCAGCGACATCAAGTTCCCCAGGTCGAAAACGATCATAATTACTAAAATGAAATATACGTTAAAATGAAATATAAATTTAAAAAACGAAATATAAGAAATACAAAATGGATAGGTAAAAAAATGTGTCCAAGGAGAAGGATTTTTACCATTAGCTCCGCGATAGTAAGACGCCGCGATGCACTTGAACCTTTCCTGTCCCGCGGTATCCCATCTGCAAGTGTTCAATAGAATTCTCACGTTACTACATTACATTCAATTTAGCTCCCCTATAAACATTTAGCATCTCCGAAAATGCTCGTCAGCTTTATTACATTTGCAAGTGGAAAGGCACGCCAAGGATGTCGAATCTCTCTACTTCGAAATCCACGCCGATGGTAGCCTTGTAATTGTTGTCGAAAAGCTTGTGGCAAAAGCTGCGCAAAAGATCGACAACTCGTCAAACTGTCCAAAGCCTTCGGCTGCCAATTTTTTGTGTCGGAAAGAAATAATCAATTTTTCAAAGTTTATTAAACGATGATATGGTGGCCGTTTGCCATATCATTACCGGTTTACCAACGACGTTTTGCCGACAGCGACGTCGCCGATGACGATCACTTTGGAGATCCGGAGAGTCAGGCTCTTACTCTCGCAGGTCCGTCTAATTAAACCACCGTAATCACTCTCGTTGTACGGCGTGAATTCTGACGAGAAAGGTGGCGGCCAATCAGTTATCTAACAACGAGAATTAGAGAAAAAATGAGAGAGACAAATGTTTGAGATGTTCGTTCGAGCGTCAATTAATTTAAATAATGTCCATTTCTGCCAATGCAGATTAACTTTAATTAATCTCGGTTACTTTTTTTTATCTTTTTCTAGTTCTAAAAATTGAAAAAAAAAAGTTAAATCAAGATTAAAGTTAATCTGCGTAAGTAGAAACAGAATAATTTGAATTTAATTGAATTTGGACTCTCCTACCTGTCTTTCATCGTGAGCCTCTTCTTTCATCATTTTGTAAATTGCGGAGCGTGTTTCTAACATATCATTCTCTGTGAAGCGAATGCCAAGTGCGCTTCTTTTTACAAGCGCGTTATTGCACAAGTACGATTTTTGCGATACATTACGTATTGTTGACTGATTTGTTTATACACTGTTGCGATACCGTCCAAAGACTGGCGTTGCTCTCATCGTACGAATAATACGACTGGGATACGATTGATTTTTGCATGAGTAAAAACATTGGTTGCTGCGGCAGGTGTTCGCTTGCGACATGTAGGGGTGGTTCGTGCGGGTATAACTGTGGAGGACGACGCGAGTGTGCCTGAAATAAATTGTTGTGCAAGAATAGATAAGAAATAGATATTTTATTCGGTGCGACAATAACATAATTAAAAGACTGATGATGTTGTACTGGAGTTATTATCTTTACTCTCGGCAAAGATTAACTAATCATTTTTACGCGTCTGATATTTTAATTTAATTTTCTATCAGATGTTAATACGCAAATTCTGCCTTATCTAATTGTAAATGGAAACAAATGTGTATTTACAATGCAATAATAGTATAAAGTCATGGGACATTAACGTCTAAACAAAACCACTTAAATATATCTCTAACTTCTGATTTCTACTATTTTTTACCATTTCGATTTAATTTATTCTCGCCACGAAACGGAGAATTATAGATACCTTTAATAGATAGTTTTAAATCTGTTAACTACAAATACTGATTTTCTCAACTTTGACACAATTCTTGATATTTTTTATGTATTTACTATTTTATAATGTCACTTTAAATCACGATGTGACTTTTTAAGATTTATTTTATTCATTTGACTTGCTCAGTCTTTTAACAATTTTCTTTTTAATTTCTTTCAATATATTCTTTTCTTTTATGACATTCTTTATATTCTTTTATTTTATTCTTTTTAACAATTTTTCTTTTTCTTTTCTTATTTATTTAAAAAATTCAACATTGCAACTCATAAATGCCTTTTCGGAGTGATTTGAATTTTCATTCACATCATCGCTTAATGCATAAAAGAACTATTATTTATAGAATGGTGGGCAAAATTCTATAGGTTTTTGGGTTTATCCTATTCTCAATTTCATTATAAGAATTTTGAAAAGGCATTCAATGTGCTTTTTTGCAGATTATAATTATCCTTCAATGCTCATTTTTTCTACTATACGTAAAAGAATTAAAAATTTGATTCATAATAATAAATTGAATAATGATAATGAAAAAACGACTATTGAGGATCTTTTCAAAGATTCATGGTTCCGTACAAGTATTATTTTGAAAAATTTCCTTATAGGTAATAAATTAAATATTAAAATTGCTTTTCTACCTCTCTGAAATTATTCTTATTGTTTATATGTTCTCTATTTTTTTTCATTTTCTTTCCTAATTTAATTTTTTCAGCATCAGCTTAATTTAGCGTTTAAATCATGACTTGTAAATTTCAATTTTTGAATCTGTCTTGTCAACCTACTACTATTATTACTATAAGATAAATTATTTTAATTATTTTGATTGTCAGTCCTTTAATTGAAGTCCAATAATGTTCTATCAATATAGGTTAACTTAAGTCGATTTAACTTGCTTTTTATCCTTTTCCAATTCTTAGAACTAGAGAAAGATAAACAGTAAGTTAAACCGAGAGATTAAAGTTAGTCTACATTGATAGAAATGATTATAAGTGATCATTTCTAATCACTTGATACATGCATATTTATACTTATACTTGTACTTATACATACTTATACTTGTATAAATCATTACAAAAATAAAAAAATATAGAAAACTAAATATTTCTTATCAGACTAAAAGAAATGATGGCTGCCCAGATAGCAGAGACAATTAAAAAAGAATTCCATTTTATGTCATCAACTTCGAATTCATTTTCAGATGCAAAAAGAATTCTTTTCTAAAAAGTTCAGAAAAAGAATTCTTTTTGCATCTGAAAATGAATTCGGAGTTGATGACATAAAACGGAATTCTTTTTGAATTCTTTTGAATTCTCTGTGCTATCTGGGTGAACAGTTATAACATTTTTCAGTCTTATCTTTTACACACACAAAAAGAAATAGAATAGAATCTATAAAATAGAAGCGGTAAAAAAAATGATCGGTAATTCTTCTCGTGTTAATCGAATAAGCATTGCGAGAATATTTTTTTTATTGATAGAAACGAAGGAAGAGGAGGAAGACCTTAGCAGAGCCATCTGGGCTGAATTTCGAAAACGTTCGAAATTTAGTTGGAGTCGCCCTCTTCTTTCTCGATCGATCAATGACTAGCGTAGTAGCCGGTTCGTTCGAGGAACGCGCTTCCGTCAGGGACTGACGTTCTTTCTAGTAAAATGGCACCTAAGCCGAAGCCCACGGAGAAGGCAGGTAGAGTTCGAAAACAATTCGTCCCGTTTGTGCCTCTTCCCTTGTATCGCGTGTTTTTCTGGAATAAACGGCATTACGTCAATTAACTCGAGGATAACGTCGCGATGCCGCGACGACGTCGTGTGACTCGGAATCTGGGAACGCGTGGCGGCTCGTGACCATGTGGTCGAACAAGCACGCATTTTCCAGCGTCGTGTCTACAACGACCGCACTCCTCGAGCCTTCCGCGTAGTTTTTTTTCGTCGCTTTTCCGCGAGTCGTCGCGGGGCGTACTCGGCACCGATTTTCTCCGATACAACATTCGCGAACACCATAACCTATAAGGACATTGGACAATCTCATAATATGGTTAATAGGGATATTGTTCAAGTGAAAAAAAATTTGACATTTTTATTTTAAAAAATTATTTTTTATTAGTATTTATAATTTTTTCCCATTTTACTCGGAAATTTTCAATGTCCTGGCGACAAGTTTTGGGTTTTGAGCTAAAGATTCAATTAAATCAAGGAAAGTTTCACCTTAATCAAGAGGGTTGATTCTGTATCTTTTAAAAGAGTGAAAATGTGAAAAGTGAACAATTTTACTAAATATTGTCCAATGAATTTTCAAATATCCTATTAAATCTGCTCACTTTTCACATTTTTACTTTTTTAAAAGATACAGAATCGACCCCAATTTTTTTTTACACTATATAATAAATTATTTATGGGATTACCCAATAGAAGTAGAACCAGAATATAAAACTAGAAAAGTAAAATTTTTTAGCTATTGTTTTTGAGCTAATGTAAATTTTAAATGCACTATTCTTGTTTCTAATGATATGTCTATTATCGATTCAGTTGCTCTGTATTACTTTCTTCCATAGGTAAGCCTGCAGAAAAGAAGGCGGAAAAGAAGGCTGAGAAAAAACCAGCCACAGCAGCGTCCACCTCAAAGGTGACAAAGCCCGCGGCTAAGCCTGCAGCTGCGAAGAAACCAGCGGCTGCCAAACCGGCGGCTGCCGCCAAACCAGCTGCCAAGCCTGCAGCCAAGCCTGTGCTCAAGCTCGCCAGCAAGCCGTTGATCAGCAAACCGAAAAAGAATGTGCAGGCTACGAAGAAAACTCCAAAAGGTGGAAAACCAGCAGCTCCACTTCAGAAGGCACTCAAGGCACAAAAGAAGGTGCTCGAAATAGAAATTTTGCTAGAATTCGTTAAAATAAATAATTTTATTCACTTCAAAAGTTATGAAATGGAACTTGATTTACAAGAACTTGGCTACACAACTATATTTCACATTCATATTTTAGCTTTTTTTTAATATTCTATTTACTTTTATCTTTTGGTTCCAATTTTTTCTATCACAACTTAATAGCCCTGTTTTCCTCAGCTCTCTTAATTTTAGTTTTATTTTCCTTTTCATCTTTTTTCCTAATAGCTTTTTCTTTTCTACCCAAAAATTCCCCAATACTTCCTCTTTCTTCTTATCTAAATCATTAATTCAACAATTTTATAGCTTCTTTTGTACACTTTTTCCTAATTTGCTAAAATTCGTTTTTTGATATTTCAAAAGAAGAATGATCTTTCTTAATGATGAATTCGAGTGTGGGAATCTCTTTGAATTTCCATGAAAATACCTTTTTAACACAGTTCTGAAACGATCAGAGTACATACTATGCCCACAAGCGTGTACATCACAGATCTGACAGTCGCATTTTTTACTTCGCAGATCTTGAAGGGGGTCCATGGCTCCAGAGTACGGAAGATTAGGACGTCCGTTCACTTCCACAGGCCCAAAACCTTCAGGCCACCGAGAAATCCAAAATATCCGCGCAAATCTGTGCCGAACAGAAATCGGTAAGAAATTCGAAACGAATTTCGCTCGAGAAATAAGTCTGCATGTACGATTGTTTTCTGAGAATCTGTCGTTGCATCCTTGGGGGCTTGATGTTTCAGCATGGACGCGTTTAACATCATAAAATTCCCCTTGACGACTGAAGCGGCGATGAAGAAGATTGAGGATAACAACACCTTAGTCTTCATCGTGCACACTCGCGCCAACAAGTATCACATCAAGGCGTCGATCAAGAAGCTGTACGACGTCGACGTAGCAAAGGTGAACACTTTGATCAGGCCGGACGGCAAAAAGAAGGCGTATGTGCGTCTGACGCGCGACTATGACGCGCTCGATGTCGCCAACAAAATCGGCATCATATAATTTCTATCTCACTTTATGTTTAAAAAATTAAAATATATTGGTATAATAAAGATGTATCGATATGGATAAATGAGACTTTATTTCGCATTCCTCGCACGAGATAATAAGGACAAAAAGTTTTACGAATACATGCTTGATGTAATAGTATATAATAATGAAAGATGAAGTTGACTTTTGGCTTGATATTTCTAAGATACTTTTATCAACCGAGTGGAAAGTATTGGCTGTTGATACTCTCGAGCATATTGCCATCTGTCGTGAACAGCAGGACGCAATGATTAATTTTATGTTGTATTAGCCACCTTCTTGACGGTACGCGCAAATGATGCTGTGAGCTGAAGCTGGATCTAGACAATAACAATGCTGAGTCGGATACTGTGCAGAGACAGAACGATGTGTATTGTTATTTAAGTTTCGAATGCAAATAAGTAATATAAAAATATAAATATACGTATGTACATAGTAGGTAAGTAATTGTATGCCAAATAAGCAACTTTATAGAGAGAAATAAAGTGTCCTGATACAAGTCATTTATATTATTACAAATTTATAATACACATGTAATACTAAGTAAAAGAACCACGATTAATATGCCTCCAATAATTATCGCAGATCGCCGGAGTCGCGGCTTCGATAAATAAAAAAAAAAATGATAGAAACACCGACGTGGAACTCCAAGAAAGATGAGAGCATTTACAAGGCTGCGGGTGCTATGCATCTGCGGAAGTATGGAGAGTTTTTCGAGAATCTGGTGGAGAAGTCGTGGAAGGGTGATTCAACGTTGGAACACATCATAGAGGGTCCGCTGCGCTTGGTTTACAAAACTACCGAGGATATCGGCATCCTTTCCCTGGTGGAGATGGAGAACAAGATGCTGTCCAAGCTGCTGGCGGCGGTAGCCGGAACATGCAGAGAGATCAGGGTGCTCAAGGTGGAGGCTGCCGGCTTCTACACAAAGCTCTTCGCTCACGGGGAGAGATGCATGGACGACGATCTCGCCGGGGTGGCCAAGCTGCTGTCGGATCTCCTAGATCTCTCCGTTTTTGCCAGTCGAATGTCGGCCGTCGTGCATCTGACCACGCAACAATTGGCGAGTCTCTCCGGCGCCGTCCATGAGATTTATTTACCCGTCCTGCTGGAAGGCTTCATAGATCTGTTCGTAATCCTCATAACTCTCGACGAGATTGTCGACGCTCAACCAACGATATTGGATCAGTGGAAGAAGTACAGGATGCACGTGCGCTCGATGATGCACAATCCGTCGCAGTTTGGCGTAGCCGAGACGAAGCTGGAGACGTTCGATCGTCTGCTGAGAGATCTCCAGGAGAGACTGCTGCGGAAGAACATGTTTCTAAAGGCGATCGAGCACGTGATGGACGTGAACAAGAGTGCAATCATGAGCGAGCAGATCGTTAGTTATCTGAAAAATATGATGACGGACGTGGAGAGCAAGTCTAATGATTACGCCGCGTTGAATAGGAACTGGATAAGAGCCAATGTCGGCGTTGCCGTGGTAATAAAGCTGTTCGGCGCTTGCGACAGGAAACTGATCAGGCGGGTGATTGAGGCCAACAAGAGATTCTACGCGGTCACGTTGGCGGGGAACGTGATGTGGGTGCCGAGCAAGTTCCTCAGTGACGTCGTACCGAAGGAAACAGGCAGCGCCGTGAGCCCGCAAATAGGCGAGAAGATTCTGCAGGCGAGGACGCAGAGACTGCCAGTCACGGTGAACACGCTGATACAACGGGGGACCACCTGGTGCGTGGAGATGCAGAGCATCCTTACGAGGATCAACCTCCAGGTCTCGGACATTGGGCAAAAGCGCACGCTGCTGACGGATTTGTTGGCTCTGCTGTCGCAGATGCGGGAGACGGTCGCGTTTGTGACGAATCTACACGCCTCGCTGTCGAAGCCGATGAGCCGCGGTACGGTGCAGCTGATCTGCAGACTCGTAGAGCTGCAGAAGTCCCTGCAGACGACGTTCTACGCGCTCGGGCCGGTCGTCGTGCAGTCGCAGGCGCAAGTGTTGCAATACTTGGCCTACTATATACTGGTTATGCTGGAAACGGCGCGCAAGGCTCTCGTCCAGAGGGACAAGAGTTACAGCAGGGAACGACTGGACGCGCTGTCGCTGATAGGGCTGAGTATGCGGTTGATAGGCGGTCCAGCGAGCGCGGACAGGCGGCTGATAGTGCGCTGCGCGTTGGCGTGCGCCACCCAGCTGACCGACACCTTCCGCGAGGAAGACGTGGTGAAATTGCGATTCCTGCTGGACAGTTACGACGCCGTCGCCGAGTTGTACGAGTTGGTTGACGAGTACGGTGATTACTCGCTGCTCCTGCATCATCAGAGCATACTGCCAGCCTATCTCTCCTCGGTCATCGACGGCAGTACCGGCGTCTGCCACGTTGCCCATCTGTTCGCCGCCTTCAACAGCGCTGTGAGCGAACAGGAGTTGGCCGAGCTGAGGGTGAAACGCATCGCGGAGCTCCGGGAGAGCCTGGTTAAAAATGTGCTAAAACCGGCCTGCCACGAAATCGAGACTAGCCTGCGGCTACATGTGCACGCTCATCTCAAACTGGACTCCACTAATCCGTTTAACATTGGTGCGAAAGACGGCGGCAGGGTGGTGCGAGTCCCGCCGCTGTCCTTGGCCGAAAGCATGATCTCCACCAAGAGATTTGTCGAGCACTATCTGGACGATATGTTTTACAATCTGACGACGGTGGCCCTGCACGATTGGAGAACCTATCGGACGATGCACGCGTTGGCCAGCTACAAGATGGGCCTGGACACGGTGCAGGATCATCTACCGACACAGACTCTCGAGCAAGGCCTAGACGCTCTAGAAATTATGCGTAACATCCACGTGTTCGTTTCCAGGTAATCCATAATTGTTATATACGGTAGTGCAAGAATATATTTGTTTTATGATGTATATGTTTAAAAACTAATTGATAACGCATCATTTTTCATTCATCGTAGGTATCTATACAATCTGAATACGCAGACGTTCATAGAGCACAGCAGCGGTAACAAGCATCTAAACACCATCGGCATCCGGCATATCGCCAACTCGATTCGCACCCATGGCACCGGTATCATGAGCACCACAGTAAACTTCGTTTACCAGTTTCTGCGCGTAAAGCTGCATACTTTTTCGCAGTTTCTTTTCGACGAGCACATCAAATCGCGGCTGATACGCGACATCAGATTCGTCCGAGCGCAACGGGAAGCAGGCGCCACTCCGTATACGTACGAGCGAGCGGAGAAATTTCAGAAGGGTATCCGGAAACTGGGAATGACCGCCGATGGGCTGAGCTACCTGGATCAATTTCGACAACTGATTACGCAGATTGGCAATGCGCTTGGCTACGTACGGCTGATTCGTTCCGGCGGTCTCCACGCCAGTTCCAACGCGGTGTCCTTCCTGCCGGATATCGAGAGAACAGTGCCATTCGAGTCGCTCTGTCGCAGGCTAAACTACAGCACCACGACGCAAGCCGCAGCCAGACGATTGGAGAACGACATCGCCGATCTTGTGCGCAACTTCACCGAGGGCATTCAATACTTCAAACTGCTGGTCGACGTGTTTGCATCGGCATTCCGCGATGCCAAGTCCTACCATTTGCAGCAGTTCTACGCTATCGTGCCGCCGTTGACGCTCAGCTTCGTTGACAATTCCGTGTCCAATAAAGAGAAGATGTTTAAGAAGAACCAGACCGGCGCGGCTTTCACTGACGACGGCTTCGCCATGGGTATTGCTTACATCAATGCGCTGCTTGATCAGAGCGCCGAGTTGGACGGCCTTCATTGGTTCAAAACGGTGGAACAGCACATTGCCCAGGAAAGGCTCGCCGCCGAGCGCAAGGACGACCACGGCGACGAGAAACTCCAGCAGACCAGAGCACTCACGCTTCAACGTCTAACCGAGAGAAATGCCGAATTCCAATTGTTATACTACAGTCTTTCCGGTGCCAGGGTATTCTTTAAGCAATCTGATACGTAGCGCGAGACATTTCCGCTCATTTTGACATTTTAATACTTTGCTCCTGGGCACTAGTTACGACTAAGTCGATTTTGTGATTATTAGGAGAGAGATGGATTAGCATTATATTAGATGATTTAGGTAACATACTGCGCAACAGAATTAACGCAACAAAAATTTATACCGAAATTTCACTCAACTTCAATTAATCGTAACTTAGCAAAAACTTATCGTATTTGAAAATTTTTTTTTATTTTGAAGCTTGAAGTCTCTTATTTAAAGAGAATTTATCACATTTTGAACTTCTCCTTTTCCCTTTTCGCCATCTCTTCAAAAAAAAAGGACGTGTTTTGTCTCCAAAAGTTTTCATAGTTTGACGCCCTCCACGGGGTCCAATGATTTTTTTTCTCAAATTTTATAAGAATTATCGTAAAATATGAACTTTTCCTTACAAATTAAAAAAAATTGAAGTCCGTACGATTTTTTTTGGCAGAGTTACGATGGATCAAATGAACCCGCACAAAACCACGGGAAAAAGCCTTTCAGTCAAATCAACTAAAAATTATAGGAATATGTTCTACATAACATACTGATCAAAAGTTGTCCTATGCAGTAAGTCCAAAAAACCCACTGTTATCGAGATATGGAAAGTTTGAGGTACGATTATAATTGTACTATTGATCTCAAACACTCCATATCTCGAAAACGGTGGGTTTTCTGTACCTAGTGCATAGGACAACTTTTGATCAGTGTGTTATGTAGAACATATTCCTATAATTTCTAGTTGATTCGACTGATAGATTTTTTCCCGTGGTTTTGTGCGGGAAATTACCTATGCATTTTAGTCTGTTTATACTAGAGTCCTTCGGAATACCTGGATAATCCACATATTTGGGTACTCGCGGAATCGGTGCGGAACCGTACGCAATGGGTAACGGATGGACGGGTACCCGGTTATCCAGGTATTCCGAGCTCTAGCATAAACAGACTAAAATGCATAGGTAATTTTGATCCGTCATAACTC
>VBVR01001149.1:970-33975 GCA_011638315.1 Tetramorium parvispinum | reverse complement strand
TTATAAATGTGTGTGTATATATATATATATATATATATATATATAATATTGTGTTATTGTTTCATCTAGGATCAGCTGAGAGATAATTCTGTAATCTATTGTCAATGGCACGACGATTCAGTTGCACAATTGATGCTTAACAATGGCCTACTGGTGCAAATACAAGTTTGTCTCTTCAGTGGTGACATACAAGAAATTAATTTCGACAAATATCTTGTCGGAAAGTTATCCGAACATATATCTGATGGTAATGCCATTAGTTTCAACCGCCAAAACCTCTTTATTATAGGCAAAATATGATATCTTACTTTATTCGCAGTAATTATTACCAAAAGTCATTTGGTTTGTACGTACAATGATAATCTTGTGACACTGGTATATTTTACAAAATCGAAAACGCATATCTTTGATAAGATTAGCAAGTTGGAACCTAAGTTAATCACAACGGACTTGTTTATACCAAATGGTCGCAGATTGGATAAGAAAATTCAAGTAAACAAGTCTGCTACGTTGGTAAGTTGGTCACTCCTAGATGGGTTTTTTTTAACTATATAAGTAGAAAATTTTCTAGCCAATCTATAAGAAATGACATGCCTTTACAGATATTAATTTGGCGAAAATCTACAATGAACGAAGTTTACCCTTGGAGTCCAGCTATGAAACAATATCATCGAGCGAACATGCATCTCTTTCGACTTACAGGGTATGAAATCGACATAGTTACAAGCTCTTTTTATCTTCCTCATCTTTTTTTAGCATATACATAAGATTTTTTGCGTGTGTGTACGTGTATTCTTGTCTGTTTTGACTTTTCTATTATCTTTTTATGATTTGATGACTTCTTTTTTCTCAACTTTATTTGCCTGTTTTAACTTGTCACACAAACTCTGATGTTTCTTCTTGTGCAATTCCCACAAATCCTTCTTGTATTGAGGGGATATTGATAATTCCTTAGCAATGCTTCTAGTAATTTTCTTTGGCAAGTCCCATGTGTCCTTTTTTATGCAATAATAATATTTTATCTTTATATAAACTTGAATTTATAATGGATAAAATTGAGTTTAAATAGTTTAGATTCTTGTAATTATTTTATTACGTGCGTGATATATTAATTTATACAAACTTTAAACGTTCCCCACGGTGAATGCTCGACTCTTTTCACATTGTCTAATAGACGTCCATTACTATCTGCGATAAATTTCGTAGTGACACAATGTCTGTCTGGCCAATTGGGATACCATTTAGGAACTTCCCAATTTCGCAATCTCTTCGGAGCAAATGCATCTTCCGTCCAATGACCATGCCAATGTTGAGACATTTTTATACAAGTACCTTTTCTTCCGAAATAATTTTAATACGCATCTAACACGAATCTTAATTGTTCTTGTGCTTGTGTAATACTTTATATTCTATCAAACATAGCTAGCTATGTGTTACTATGCTCGCGTTGCTATGTAAATCAACTACAAATACTTGTGCAAACGCTGTATGTATACATACATACAAGCACTCATGATACATAAAAGTGAATGGATCTAATGATTTACATTTACAGAACAAAGTTAGAATTGTTATGTTATATACGTACTGAATTTGATCCCTTGTGTATTACGTTTGATACATGCGATGACAATATTATTCATTCTGTAGAACAAAAAGTCTCAAGGAAGGTAATTATAACTCTTAATTTGTAATTTCCTAATTTAATACAAGTTTAATATGTTATTGAATACTGTGTTATTGAATACTGTGTTAAAAGAAAGACATATGCTTTTTGTAAATTTGGACATTATAATATATAGGGAGAAGTTACTGTAGAATGGCGTACATACGAAGTTTCCCGGCAAAATAAATTGAAAAGGATCGCTGTGATTTCCGTGCAATTGCCAACGCATACAAGTTGCGTGAGATTTTCACCTAATCAGGAGTTATTACTTTTATGTTGCATCGATGGTACCATTATGATGTACAATCAAATTAAATCGACAAGTACCAGTGTAAAAGCCGCTTTCGTAAGTTTTATCGATATATAAATAAATAAATTTCGTATAAAGGATGTGTTACTAAAAAATGCGTTTGTGAAGAATTGACAGTTTTCTTTTTCTTTCTCTTTAAGATACCTACTTTAACCGCTTGGCATAGCGACGGTATAATATTTGTGGTAGGTAATGACAGAGGCCAGTTTCAACATTTTGATATCACTTTAACGTGTATCAAAAGCCAGACATTAAGCGACGAAGGAACGCCAGCGAATATTCTTGATTTATCATCATACTTTGGGTACAAATTGTAAAACAAATAATTAATCCATATAGGACGTAGCCATAAAATTTGGTTAATAAAATATTTATACAACGCAGGAATCAACATGCTCTGTTATATATGGAATGGAACAAGAAAAGCGATCCAAATCAGATTCGTTATAACAATGGCAATTCGTTATTCTTGTTACTTTTTGAACGGTAAGGACTACCATTTCACGTGTAACGTTTCCACCATAAATTTCTACGATATATACGAATTTGTTCTGTATTAACAGAGGACCAATTGGCGTTATTAAAATGATTGAAGGCGATACTCTCTCCGGAGATGAATTAGTCAGAAGATATTTGTCAGAATCTCGAGCAGAACAAGCGACTTCCTTGTTAATGTCGATGAACTGGGATACGCATCCGCGTGCATGCATGCATTCACTTAATCAAATCTTAAATTATTTATTCAAGTTACCATTAACAGAGGAACGCGAAGGTGAAATAAAATTTCGTTATTTTTATAATCTGATGGTTAATTAAGATATTATTTATACGAATGCTTTAAATATTATAATCTTATCTCATTATTCCAATCTAATAGGTCTGATACAGAATGCCTTGGGCAGTTTCCACATACCTGTTAAACCAATAAGCCAAGCTGTCGAAGAAGAGTATGGGGATGAAGTAAGAGATTTAACGAGACGATTCTTCCATCATTTATTAAGGTAACGCAATGCGGGAATCTTAAAACTTAATTATTTTAACAATTACGACCTTTACAGATATAAGATGTTTGAAAAGGCTTTCCGGTTGGCTATTGATTTAAATGATCACGATCTCTTTATGGACATACATTTCTACGCTGTGGTCTTGAATGATATGGAGCTGGCAACTGCAGCCAAAGAGAAAGCTGAGACTATTCTAAGCAGATCAAACAGTTGCAGTGGCTCGCGTAAGAATTGGCAAATCTTCTGAAAAAAATTATAAAACTTTAGACATACTCTGTATCTAGAAATTTTTATAGATTCCACGTGTTCGAGGACATCGTGCTCTATATGTTCTGATTCAAGCAATGAGAAAGGAGAGGAAGAGGAGGAGGACGAGGAGGAAGACGAGGAAGAGGACGAGGAGGATGAGGAGTCGGAGGAAGAGGAAAAAGAAGAAAAAGAGAATAAGAAAGAGAAGGAAGAGATAGTGACGTATAGTGAAGAGAGCGAAGATTCTCAAAAAGAAGAACGACCTAATCTGAAACGATCAAAAAAGCGTCGCTACAGAAAAGCCTCAAGTCAAATTCCACCTTTACCGATTGTTCATCCTCATTATACCGCGAAGAACACACTTTGCGCACCCTACAATAATATTCCGTCCAGTGCCAAGACTGATTATATCTTGATACCTTCGTCTGTTGACACTTCTGATAATATTTTAACAACTTCGTTTAATCACTCTTCGCACATTTCGAGTCCATTTCTAGCATCGACCTCTTTTAACAAATCATTATATAATGCACACTCAAATTTCACCCCGACTAACCCAGTCAACATTATTAACGGTTCTCAAGTGTTTAACAATGTATCGGATGACTTGATGACCACGTCATTCGGTAGTATTTCTCTTACTGAATCAGAAGTAATGGTCGATGATCAGTCTGGCAGTAATTTCGACGAGAGATCATACGACAAGTCGTTACTTAACGAAATACCATATTCTTTCAATGGTTCTGCCACCAATGCAATAATTTGCACGCAAGATGATAGCCTCATCTCTACTCCTTTCAATAAGCCACTGTATGACTCGGAGGATACTCAATCTAATTATTTAACGAACTGCTTAAACGTGATTGACAATAATATTATGTCAACGTCATTCAGTACGCGAATCGCTAGCACTCCTATCTCGCATAGTAACTCTGGTGGTGCACTAATAGCGAACAATAACTCCGAAACAACTTGTACATCACGAAGCGTGAAATCTTCAAAAGTATCTGATAAATCGCTAATTAAAGCTCTTATTGATACTAATACGAGTGTAACAGACCACGTGCCTCTTTCGGACAGTATTTGTACCAATCTGATGTCTACTTCGTTTAATTATCCTGAAGGATACGCATCTCTTGAAAGTAGCGATATCACATTTCCCAACCAGGCATTTAACGATGATCATGTTACAACATCCGTTAAATTACAACATCCTGTAACGGAAGAAAACGAAGCAGGCGTCGTTGTTCCACCACCACCACCACCTTCTCTACTCGGTTCTCTCACTAATTACCTTCATGATTTGCCTAGAAAAAATTATCCTCCATCTAGGAGCACTCAGGGTTTATCAAATATTAAAGAATCAGACATGTTTGCATCGAACAAAGCACACGTGCCGTCGTACATTTTACAAAAGCAGAATTCCACAACGTCCAACATCCCTGAAAATCAGAAACCGTCTCTGTCTTTCAAAACATATAGATATAAATACGATCTAGATTACATACCATTTCACGGAACTCGTGACGACACAGACGTGCAACTTTCGCAAACAGTTGGCAGAAGATTTACTTCGCGCAACTTTCATCCTAGTTACAACGTACAACATGGATTATTGGAGAATAGATACTTGTCGAGATCTTCTCAAAACAGTACAAATGTTAATGCGACTAAAGAAACCAAGATGCTTTCTAACATACCGCCTCTACCTGTAATCAATACATCTATCGCTAATTCAATGATTTGCTCCGCATGCCCGCCATTCGGCGATACTCCAAGTTCTCTCTCTAACGAAAAACCAAAAGTCAAGTTTTCAGATACTGTCACTCACATACTAGTACCTGGCACAGTAAGTTGTTTCAAATACTATATATGTACTCTATTATAATTATATATGATACACGTACATATATATATATATATATATATACACATATACTTTTACAGACTCAAGTATATAGGCAGAAACGATCGACCGCACAAGCGCACATAACAGATCCTAAACGTGAACTAGCTGAAAGTCTTCCACTTTGTCTGGGTAACGAAGATTATTTGAAAGATTTTCAACCATTATGTAGTAAGTATTTCGCATTAGTACGTCTGCATATTTAACAATTTGTTTACAACACAAATTTTGATGATTGTGACAATATTATTTTGATGATTGTGACTTTGCCCATTATCAGTCTGATATTTTACAGAAGACGATGCGGATGAAAAGGCAAAAGACTCTCCGAAGACTGACGACAGTACAAAGATTAAAGTCGTGCATTTTGGTTTATTGTAAACCAGTGTTATTAAAAGAAATAATATAATAAATTATATATACATATATCTCACACACACACATCCACATATGCTCGCGTACACGAATTAACAGGAGAATAGCGCGAGAGAAGATTGGAATAAATGAAAAAGAGGTCTGACATTATTTAAAATAAGAGATAATTAGATTTCTAATTTAATTTTAATCTAGTTACAATCAAGAGACAATAAGACAATATTGTGACATAGTGTTTATTGAAAAATATTTTTATAAAATCTTTTTGTATATATATTGTACAATTGTCTTTGAAAAGTAAACAAAAGAAACTTGGTCTGTGTATTTCTCAAGTTTCTACCGTCTTAAAAATGTACACACGAAAAAGAGTATCTTTGCATCAATGTACATACATATATACAGATGTTAACACTTAAATCCTACATTAATTGCAGCAATATATATATATATATATATATTTATTTATTTATTCTTTTTTATTCTTAAACGTATCTAATTCAGATTGCAAGTCGATCAATTCCTTGTCCGGTATATATCGTTTCTCCTCTAGCGCGGGATCGAAAACGTTTACATTGAGAGTGACACCCTGCGGTAAAGCCGCTTCCAATGCTCTGATTAATACTGAACATTTTAAGGAAGATACTTCTGACATTTGTACATTTCTCTCGTAAATTTTGAGATGGTACTCGGATGTAATCTTTGTCGTTCCGGTTTTATACTTCTGAATCTTGAATTCTTGAGGCGGCATCGGCCAGCTGGAGGAATGCGGATTGCGGATTAAAAATTGAGAGAGTTGATATTTGTACTGAAAACATTCTAATCTAATGCACTATCCGACAACTCACCCATTGTCTATGTCGACTTGTACGGCATCCGCCAACTTGTGTATATAAGATTGGTAAGATTCGAGCACAGGATAATCGTAGCCCTTAATTTGCACATTTATCGTGGGTAGAAGGGGAAATTTGGACTTTCCCGTCTGTAAAAGTCGAAAAGCTGACGCGTTACATAAATAAATACTTCAGATAGGTACCTATGGCTGCGTTCAGAAGTGTTGCATTCGCAACTGTTGTAAAAATCGTGAATCTGATTGGCATGTGCGCTTAATCTTGGCTAAAGCTAAAGGCATACACCAATTAGATTTACAAATTTTCCAACAGTTGCAAATTCAGCACTTCTGCTGAACGCAGCCTATGATTCCTAGGAGCCTGATCTAACCTCTAAATAATCCGGCTCGAACAGACTTCCGGTGTAGAATTTTGCCGCCGAGGTTTTTCTTGCGAGCGAACGTTGTCCAAGCACCGCGAGCTGAAATAAAAGAAATTTTCAGTCAAACAGGTCAAAAAATGTCTTTAGGTTATGTTACTCTTTTACGCGTACATTGAGAAGATTATACGACTCGAAGGGGTCACGAAACTGCGATATACCTGTTTGATCAGATTTAAAGCCATTTCCCATGCGATGAAGTAGTCGAGCTGATAATTTTCGGGAAACTTTTAATTCATAAATTCAATCATAAATCAAATCGAATCGCCAAGAACTGCCGACATACTTTTCCCCTTTTCCCGTTCAATTACAGGCGATCAGCTGATCGCTCGTGCCCAAAGATGACGTTTACGACGCAGCAACGGCTGCAACGTGTCGCTTCATAGAAAACTTTCGTAATAAATTAACCTAGTGTCTGCCAAATTTTTATAATCGCGCAGTTTTAGAGTCGCGTAAGGTTTTTAAGGAAATTGCTTTTGATAATCTAGATCGATACAAGGGTTTCCCATTCATTCTTCGGGCCAATTGCGCGAGGTTATGAAAGGAGCTGCCAAATTACGTGGCATATCGAGAAAACGGATCCTGCTGATACTTGCCACCTGTCTCGTTTTGCAACAAATGCATTAACAGCCGATATTTACATTATTATTTGTTAGTTTGTCAAGAAAATCATGGATATCGAGACGGAAAATGTGATAAATCTAATATTTCCGGACGGTATTCCAGGTAAGATTCATCCTGTCACTTCGATATATTAATTGTTAAGCATTATTGCGCTCGATGGTGCAGCTACGTGTGCTTTATGCAACTACGATTTCAGACTCTTGGAAAGAGAATCCGGATTTTTATCAGTATCTCTCAAAACTTGGAAGCTTTGATGTGGATCAGCTGAGTAAGAATATTTTTATTACTCTCCATTCTAAATTTTGCGTTACACATTAATAGGACACCGATTTATTCCGCGCCAAAAATTTTCCCTCCCCAGGCAAAGAACCGGATCATTTGACCGCGGAGAAGAACGCGGTGCTTCAGACTACACAGAAGTTGGTTTTTGCAAACTACAAAACCTTTATCCAGACAGCAGAAAGCTCACGGGAGATCCTCAGCCATGTAATACTCCAAACATACAGACTTAAAGATCTATAAAAGATGTATAGAAAGTATCTCTACGAAGTATCTAAAAGACATTTATACCGTTGACAAATCATACTGTTTCACTTGCAGTTCAACGAGACTGAAAGTCGTCTCGACAAACTTGTACAAAAGATCCCGGAATTTGTAGGGAAGTGTCAGTCGTTCTGCGATACCTCGAAGGACATTAACGCGCATCGAAGATTAAATAGTTTAACGCTGACGCGAAATGCAGAACTGCTCGAAATTCTCGAGATGCCCCAATTGATGGAGTCGTGCTTAAGAAGCAATCAATATAACGAAGCATTGGAATTGTCTCAGTATGCTCGTCAATTAGGAATGAAGCATAGCGATATTCCTATTATCTCGGTACGTTAAGCTTAACGCAACTTCCTTACGCGAGTTCTCTTTAGTATGCATTCCGTCATTGTATTTTTATATTTATTTTTGTTAACGTTTCATAGTCTATAGTGGCAGAGATCGAAAGCAGCTGGTCGGGTATGGTAGGACAGGTGGTTGGCTCTCTGAGAGGGGACCTACCACTTCCAAGATGTCTTCAGCTTGTAGGTTTGTTACGATCCATGGATGCGTTCACGGAATCGGAACTGCGTATCAAGTTCCTTCAAGCGAGAGACAGCTGGCTTCAGGGCCTGTTGAATTCGATACCGAAGGAAGATTGTAAGAGGATTTTATTATACTTATAATAAATTACACAATACTATGAAAAGGCTTAAATCAGTCAAAATTACAGCTAATCTTCACATGACCAAAACGATAGAGTTATCCAGAATACATTTGTTCAATATAATAACTCAGTACAAAGCTATGTTCAACGATGATGAATTGGTAATTCCTGGCCGCGACTTGACACTAAATGAATCCGCGATATTTTATCATTGGTTGGAGGAAAAGGTAGGTCACTCCGTAACGAACAATGGAACGCAATGTGACTGAGATGTCTCTCTTCTAGATATCGCAATTTCTCGCTACACTGGAGCAGGACTTGCCAGGTGTAACGTCTATAGATACCATTTTGGGTCAATGTACGTACTTTGGCTTGTCATTTGGTCGAGTGGGCGTCGATTTTACTGGCCGAATGTCGGACATATTTGTACGAGTTATCGGTGAAAGGTTTGAACAACACGTTCGTAGAACGACTAGAAAGTTTGAGAAAGATATGGAAACATTTACGTTGATTAATAAAACGCAACGACTCGATATAAAAACCGAGACTTCCGTTAATTCTGTAAGTGTAAAATTGTATCTTCAAGGTTTTTTTTTACATTGATTTACAATTACTGTTTCACAGGAAATTCCCCCTGAACAACTGGTAGAATTTTATCCTCTGGCCGAATACTGCAACGGGATAATAGCAGCGTTCAATGAATTGAGACTCTGTGCACCAGTGGCCCTCTCTGCTTTATGCACAAAATTATTACAAGAGTCGTTGCATAGCGTGGCGAGAGCTATGTTGATATTCTACAAGCAAGAACAGCAAGTGAGTTTTCATTTTCATGTAATTTTTACGCCCCGAGGTAAAAATTTCATATTTTATAAAGATGTGTGTCACAGGCATTTGCTGCCACGGAACGGGAAAACATGATTAAATTCACGGAATGTTTGAGCGAACAACTAATACCTTATATACAGTATTGTATACACGCCATTTTTCCACCTGCCCAAATTGCAATGCACCTAGGAATATCGGTCAGCGTGCTCCAGAAAGAGGTACGAGCCCGTAAAAAGGCATAAAAAGACATGTGAAAGGGTAATGTAAATGCGTAATGTAAAAAAATAATTTACAGGAGATGACGTATTTAAATAAGCGGAGCATAGTAGAACCTGTGGCTGTACTATTACCTATTAAAAAAGATTCCTTGGCTTCCAAATTAAATATCTCCAAGCCATTACAGTCATTAACGTTGCGTAATGCGAAGAACCCTTCCAGCGCAACATCTCTGCCAACAGAAACTATGGATTCAAACTTGAAGAAGACTACCGTAATAGAATCAAAAGAAATTGCCGAACAAGTAACAATACAGAAGGGCGATGTACAAAATTCGCACATTTTCACCGAAGATATAAAAAGTATTGTATAATACGTCTGATATGAAGATCAAAGTATTATATAATGTAAATTTGGACATAATTGCTTACTATTCTACATATACATATATATTATATACAATAAGAAAAGACCGCCCACTAAGTACATAGCGTTATTCCTTATGAAAAATGAGTCGAAAAGTCTTGAATAATTTGTTTTCTATTACGCTTAATAATGCAGTAATTATTTCGTAAAGACAATCCAATCGGCGTTGTCCTTTAACCAGAAGTACATACGTCAGTGAACCGCGATTAATAGTGTGCGTGGCGAATTTAGCAACAAATCGCTCACGCACACTACCTGTCGCGTGGCTTTCACTAACATTCTCCCGTTTAAATAATGATACCGATTGGATTGTCTTTAAAAAATAATTACTTTATTATATGTAATAGAAAAAAATGGTTCAGGATTTCGACTCAATTTTTCAGAGAATAACGCTATGTACTTAGTGGGCGGTCTTTTCTTAACACCCTGTATATCTCGAGGTCGTGTAAATAAAAGGATTTTTACAATCACTGGGGATACTTTTATTTTTTGGAGAATGCATACAGAGGAGATAAAAATTTGATAAACACGCGAAAGTGCAAAATAATGGAATCTTAAAGTAAACGCAAAGCAATTAGGCTTCAACGGATATATCGAAAATATTTATTCTTTCATAGATTCCTCCGTAACTTGACTCGGCTGCGCGGTCTCATTCTCATTTTTCTTCTTTTTACTTCCGGAAACGATATCGTCTATTCTCAATAATAGAATAGCAGTCTCGATCGCTGTTTTATACGTTTGTAACTTTACAGACAGCGGTTCCCATATACCACGCTCCTTCATATCGACCAATTTGCCCGTTTCGCCGTCGATGCCCCAAGTAGTTCCTTCGGTTGCGTGTTTAGCACGTAACGCCGTCAGAGTTCTGATGGTGTTTGCGCCGCAATTCTGTGCCAGCGTTCTGGGAATGATCTCCAAGGCCTGCGCGATCGCCTTGTACGGCCATTGTTCCACACCTGCGAGACCTGCCGCCTTTTCCGTCAAGAGCCGGGATACTGCCATTTCCACTGCTCCGCCACCTGTGGCAAAGGAAAATATATACATGTGACAAGTAGATAATTTTGATGTGTATATATGTATATAATGGCAGCAATAAGCTCAGGTACCTGGTACAAGTTTTGGATCGATTAGAAGATTTCTGGCGACGTGCAGCGCATCCTGCAGATTCCTCTCGGTCTCATTCAAGATATCTTTGCTGGCACCTCTCAGAATGATGGTACAGGCTTTAGGATCCTTGCATTCCGTGATGAAGCAAAAGTAATCGTCACCGAGTTTCTTGATTTCGAAAAGACCGGCCCCGGTGCCGACGTCCTCCTCCTTGAGTTCTTCAGTACGATTGACAACGGTGGCACCGCAGGCACGGGCGACTCTATTGATGTCGCTTTTCCGTAGCCTGCGTATCGCGGATATGCCGGCTTTCACGAGATAATGCTGCGCAAGGTCCGATATGCCCTTCTCCGTTATTACGACGTCTGGCTTCACTGAAATCACATCCTCACAGATTTTCTTCACGTGCTCTTCCTCTAACTCCAAAATCTTTGTAAAGTCCACATCCTTCATTATCTCTATATTTGTCTGAGATTCACCCTTTTTGTACTCCAACGGACAATCCAGCAGGACTATTCTCGGATCCTTGATATAACGTCGCATCTTCGGATGCGTCACATCCTTGTTGATCATCACTCCCTTCAGGACAGTACTGTCCTCGATCGTCCCACCAGGGATCTTCTCCACCTTAGCGTAACGCTTGATGTCGATCTCTCTCCTGCCATTCTCCTCGAGCATCACTGTGTTAACGGCGTCGAGAGCGATTTGGCAGGCCAGTTCAGACCAGCGTCTGATAAACTTGGTGCCCGTACAGGAGCTTATTACTTGGATCAGTTTGCTCTTGTCGCTACAATCTAAATCGATGCTGACTTGATCGTTAAGAATCGTGACCATATCTTCCAAAGCCTGACGGTACGCTCTTATGATGACTGTGGGATGCATGTTTTGTTCCAAGAACGGCTCAGCGCTGGCCAGAATCTCGCCCGACAGAACAATGACCGAGGTGGTACCGTCCCCCACCTCTTCATCCTGAGTCCTCGCGATTTCTATCATGGACTTTCCAGCAGGATGCTGCACGGTGATCTCGCGCAGAATCGCGTTCCCGTCATTCGTCATTACGATGCCGCCCATCGGGTCCATCAACATCTTCAGCATGGCTTGCGGGCCCAGACATGTTCTAATGACGTCGGCTATTGCCTTTGTGCAAAAATAATAAAAACACAATTTTCATTTTATTTATCTAACGTATATCTTTAGGAGATATGTTTAACCCTTTAACTCCCAGACCTCTTAAACGTTAGAAAAAAATTCTACCCTTTTAATATGTTATAGAAAATGATAAATACAGTACTGGCCAAAAATATATCACCTTTAGGATTTTTAAACATAACTTGTTTCAGAGTATATGAATATTTATCAAATCATTACATGTTTTGATAATAGATACAGCTTACTGAACAAGGAACTATTCATCAAATAATAAAAAAATAATTACTGTGAAACATTGAATTCATTCGATTCACCTAAATGAAAAATATCCTTGAAAATCCTAAAGGTGATATATTTTTGGCCGGTACTGTATGACTTTTTTGTTTGAAATTTTTTTTAAACAGTATGTCTGAGTCCAATTGACATATCTAAAGGTGCGTTCTGTTTCATGCATGATGCACATAATGCATCATTTATCTTTGTTTATCTTTTGATGAACAAGAAGGATAAATGATGCGTCATGCATGAAACGAAACGCAGCTTAAGAGGCTAACATAAAAAATTTATATTTTTTTTTATACTTTTTATTTTTCTTTTATTACTCTTAAATTCACTGTAAATAAATGTAGTAAATTTGTTACTGTGGCAGCTAAAGGGTTAAATTACGTCTTCACTACGAAATCTCAATTATTGAGTTTAAAATACCGTCGACTAAAAAAGTCAGTGTTACAACTGAATTTACAAATTGCTCGCAAAGAACAATAATTTTCCTCGAATTAACAAATTTTCAAGTTAATAATACGCGACAAGGGAGTCGTCAGGACTCGATCTGACGCGCCGATTTCTCGGCAAGCCGCACGTGGGCGTGTACCTCGCGGAAGTCACCTCAAGAGAATTGCCTTAAAAGGCGATCGCTGGCGCACTGATCTTAAATGCTCACCTTGCCCGCCTGGATATTCTCTCTCTGTACCTTTCTGCCGGTGTCGCGCTTCGTGTTCTGACCTGCGATAATTAGAACGTTCGTCATGGTTAGAATAGCGGCGAATGTGCTGAACAACTGCCAAACAAGTGACAAACGAAAACTTGACTTACTGAGAACCACAATTGGTGCTGCGCCCGAGCCAAACATTGCGTCTCTTCTTTGTTATTAAACGTTTTTCTTTTTAACGTGTGTTATTACAACGATCGCTGCACGGTGTATGAGTCTCTCTTTTCCCGAAAAGGACAAGGAACACTAATGGGGAACGTCGTGTCTTCGAGCAGCGCTGCCTTTAAGATGGAAACGTGCAGGAGGCGCAAAGTCCCACAAGCACGAATAACGTATATAAGTCTGTTCTTTTTACCTGAACTGGCTGCACTAATTTAGAGGTTATCTTTCTCCTTCTAGTACGGAGGAAAAAGGATAACCTCTGAACTAGTGTAGCCAGTTTAGCTAAAAAGAACAGGCCCATGCTTGATAGAGTTGCAATTTCGAGAATGCTGCAACGATGAAATTGACGATAAAACAGTAAAATACGTAACTTTAAGTGTTCAAATACGTAACTTTAAGTTTCAAATATGAATTTCGCGCTGAAGATCTCGATTAACGCGGTTAACACAACGTGTACGTATATATTTATACATATACATGCGACTTTTAATTTTAATTAAAAATTGGCTTTAATGCCGATAACGTAGCGCTCTGCAATGCCGACGGTGCTCGGAGTGGTTGGTGGATTTATTTTCGCGCAATCTTGAAATAAATTTCACGATTGGATAAATTAGATCGTGCCGCACGGGACGATCTCGTTTTCGAATGAAACAAATAGGCAATACTGATTGCGCATTGGTTAACTGGTTAATTTTGAGTATATACATATATATTTTTTTTGCATCGTAAAGAAATATATGACTAACCAATACGAATTGCAGCAGTATGTCACAGTATGGAGCAGGATGACGCGTGGCTCCGTGTTTAGAGAATTGAGAGTTTAGGACTCTGTGGATTCAAGAGCTGAACAGGACAAGAATAGAGTGTCATAATAATCGATGAAATAATAGTTCGGCTGGTGGCACGTTCAAGATTCATTTCATCATTCGGAAAGAGAAGAAAGCAGTACGGAGTAATGCAGTAGCGATGCAGTCTCCCTCGGAGATGGATACGTGACGAGCCTTCGATTCCACGACATCGGCACGATGGAGAATACGAGTGACAAGTTTTTTTACGTTTATAGTTCTTCGTTAGATACCAGAATACAGGTTAAGATGTAAGTATCGTCGCATATATCGTCCGTATTACTTGTACCGTACTGTACTGTAATCCGATCCGAGGTTACCACGCGATAAGAACAGCTTGACATTCCGTCCACATGATGCAAACACCTCCATTAATTATGCTGTCGTGAAATAATCGGATCAGGCGTGTTATTACATGTGTGTGCGTGTGTGCGTGTGTACGTGACGCACTTTGAAATGTTCGGTCTTTATCTTTCCCGTTGCCGACATAATTGGCAATCTCTCGAGATATGACGTTGTCACAAGACGTATCATTGTTCACGTATGTTTCAGAGGTACGTTAGAAGGCAAGAGACACAGACCCGAGTACGACGAGCTGCTGTTGGACCCTCTACTCAAGTATTCAGGCCTGTACGAGAGCAGCGGGATCCGTGGAGATCTAGCCGCGTCTCTTCAGGTATGGGCTGGAGGTAGACCGCTCGCCCTGCCTGTACATACAGCCTACAAACACTTCACCACCCGTTGGAAGTATGTAGCGCTTACAATGTTACGCGATCAGTTCGCTCTAAATTATTCTTTACTAACGAGAGACGGTTTTCAGCTGGAATCAATGGGTCTACCTGCCCATCTCCTATACGGATTTGCCACGCGACGCGCAGCTGTGTATAACTCTGTACGACTGTGCAGGGCCTGGTAGACAGCTGCCGGTGGGCGGTACGACCATATCGTTGTTCGGCAAGCATGGAGTGTATCGACAGGGCATGCTGGACCTTAGAGTATGGCCTGGGATAGAGGCTGACGGCGGGTTTCCGACTAGTACCCCGGGAAAGGCCAGAGATCACGGGAAGGAGCAAATGCAGAGGCTCGCAAAGCTCGTCAAGAAACACAGAAACGGACAAATTAATAAAATTGATTGGCTGGATAGATTAACTTTCAGGGAGATCGAATTGATCAACGAGAGGGAGAAAAGAGCGTCGGAATACTTGTACTTGATGATAGAATTTCCCGAGATAACGATGGACGGTGTACCAGTATGTATTTGTCAAATTTCAAGTATACGTATGCGCACGTATAATTTTTGTACAAGACAATATATCTAATCTCCATTCTGTATTACAGTATTCAATTGTATATTATGAAAAAGATGGTGACGAGGTTTTTCAGCATAGATTACAACCGGACGTTGTGACACTTCCTGACTACGAAATTTTACAAGTAAGGCTTTGAAAAGGAAACTGATGACTCGACCCTCAAACTCGAAAATGTCGAGAGTATAAAGCTCGAATTTTTCTCGCAGGAAAACCTCGTCGAGGCCAAACATCACAAGTTGGCGCGTAGTTTACGCAGCGGCGGTAATACTCGCGAACTGAAGCCTACTTCGACAGTGCGGGATGCCTTGAATACGATATTGGGATATCCCCCGACAACCGCGCTTTCCACTGAGGAGCAGGATTTAATTTGGAAGTACAGATTTTATTTGTCTAATCAGAAGAAAGCGTTGACCAAGTTTGTCAAGTGCGTCAACTGGAAAGTCACCGGTGAGGAACGCCAAGCCTTGGAGATGTTAGCATTGTGGGCACCGCCGGATTCCGAGGACGCTTTAGAATTACTAGGACCCGCGTTCACTCATCCGGCTATTAGGAGATACGCGATTAGCAGGCTTAATCAAGCTCCTGACGATGACTTAATGTTGTACTTGTTGCAATTAGTACAAGCGTTAAAGTATGAAGACTTTGAAAGCATTAAGGCCGCTTATCAAGCGATGTTGAAGGAGAAGGAAGAAAGAACAGAGTCGAAAAATTGGAGCACTGAAAAACTGGAGAGAAGCGAGAGATTGGAGAAAACGGAAAAATTCGATTCGAAAGACGTAAGAAACAACGATTCTACATCTACTCCGGTTACAACTGTGAGTTTTATCCTATTATTATATTTTGTATCTCTGTAGGATAGGACAATTGTATTGTATTAATACTTACGCTATGGGACGTCTAGGCTAATTGGATTTTGCATTCGTTTGCAGTCTAGCGAATCGGAGAGCCAGTTATCGACGAGCCAAGAACCGCTTATGGATCTAGCATCATTTTTAATTACTCGCGCTTGTCAGAACTCAATGCTGGCTAACTATTTCTATTGGTATCTCTCTATCGAGTGCGAGGATCAAACTGATCCCGCGATAAGCGCTAAACAAGATACGCGAGTTAGGGAAATGTATGTTACCGTAATGAAAATGTTTTCCATGATGTTAGCGCAGGGGAATATCATCTGGCAAAAAAGAAGAGCGTTCCTCTTACGACAAAAGGTGTTTATCGATCAACTGGTGTTTCTGGTAAAAGCGGTCGCGCGAGAAAGCGGAAATCGGAAGAAGAAAACTGATAGATTGAGAGCGTTACTGACGGATCCAGATCCAGCGTTTAAGATTAATTTCTCGAATTTCGAGCCGATACCTTTCCCTTTGGATCCTGAAATTTGTATCAAGGGAATCATCCCGGAAAAGTACGCATTCAGGAATTGTTTAATATGTATCACCAATATATTCATGTATATGCTTCATACATATTTTCTTCGTTAATTTTTTAGGGCAAGTCTTTTCAAGTCGGCGCTCATGCCATCGAAACTCACATTCTTGACGACAGATAATACCGAGTATATTGCCATCTTTAAACACGGAGACGATTTGCGTCAAGATCAATTAATTTTACAAACGATTGCGCTTATGGACAAATTATTAAGAAGGGAGAATTTGGATTTAAAACTGACTCCGTATAGGTAAAATTAGTGTGTAAAAGATAACAGATATTACGTAATAAAATATTATCTAAAGACTCGATCGTGGAATTCAGGGTACTCGCAACAAGTACTAAGCACGGCTTTGTACAATTTATCGAATCTACAACGGTCGCGGAGGTTCTGGCTAGCGAAGGATCGATATTGAATTTCTTTCGAAAACATCATCCTTCCGAAACTGGACCTTACGGAGTAGTACCTGAAGTTATGGACACCTACGTTCGCAGTTGCGGTAAGCGCACGATACATAATACAATTCTACGAAGAACGAAACATTTAAATAATATGGATATATTTATTCCACATATGCAGCTGGTTATTGCATAATTACGTATGTCCTGGGCGTCGGCGATCGTCACTTGGATAATCTGCTTCTCACGGCATCAGGTATTGTTCTACGTTCCTGCTAACGGGGCTGTTTCTCTAACCAAAATTTGCAAAAATACCAAATGTACAACTTTTTATAATTCGCAGGCAAACTTTTTCACATTGATTTTGGCTACATCTTGGGCAGAGATCCAAAACCTTTGCCTCCCCCAATGAAGCTCAGCAAGGAGATGGTCGAAGCTATGGGCGGTGTCGGTTCGGAACATTATCATGAATTTCGGAAGCAATGTTACACGGCATTCCTACATTTGCGCAGGCACGCCAATTTGATATTGAATCTCTTTTCACTGATGGTAGACGCCAGTGTTCCCGATATTGCCCTAGAACCAGATAAAGCCGTGAAGAAGGTCCAAGATAAATTGCGATTGGACTTGAGCGACGAAGAGGCTGTGCACTACGTGCACAATCTTTTAGATTTGTCGGTCACCGCGGTGATGGCTGTGCTGGTAGAGCAACTGCACAAATTTGCGCAGTATTGGAGAAAGTAACAAGACGAAACCAATGTACAGCGAAATCATACAGATTGTGTTCCTTTCTTAAACGATAGATTATCGTTATATTGTATATAAAATGACCACAACGTGTTTGTAACATAATGTTATAATTTATTGTATATTGGGAATATTTTAGGTAATAAATCTTTGATAAGAGAATAATTTTCTTGCTCGATACTTTTCTAGTGAGTTCTGACTTGACTTTACTCGGCATTTCTCTGCGAGTGCTCTAAAACTTTAATGCGTACAATTGCTACAGTACTTCGAACACATATATGCAATAATTACGAAATCTATATATGTATACAGACGAATAATTTATAAAAGGAAAAAGATGTGGCATTGTACATGACTTGCTTTATCAAAATTTTAACGAGCGTGCCTAATTGTGAAAATATGCTATTTTTCGTACATATTATATATATATATTATGAAATCTGTATTTATTGTAGCAGGATATTAGCGGCAGAGAAGCAACAAAACATATTCACTTTACATGTAATCAGTTATGTAAATACTCGTATATTTATTTTATTCTTAATTACAGGTGTATGTGGTGCACACAATAGAAATAAATGTAAATACACGATATTGTTAGTGTTGAAAATAGATCAGATATTAGATTATTATCGACATGTGAAGCGCAGAGGAGAGCTACTCTACTCGTCAGTATCACTTTATGAATTGCCATTTATGAATTTAAACAAAATCAACAAATACATACATACTTGATTTTATATATAATATATATATCAGTAAGATTTCGTTTTTCGATAGAAAAAATGTAGCTATATTTTCCCATCTTGCAGTATTATACGTGTCTGTAAATATACATATATGAATTTTAATATATAACTTTTTTGATACATACGTACATACATACATATCAAAAGAATGGAGAGTTAATTACGGAACATTAACAATCCAATCTGTCCTTAACGTTTCTTCAGGTTGTTTCCTTATGCGCTACAATATAGTAGTCAAGTTAGGTTTGACATGAGAATACATAAATTCTTTTTCGTCTTCTGATATCAACATAATATGTACACGTGTGACTATATAATTGAAAACGCCACGAGAAATAAAAACATTGATTTATTTTTGATATAACGTGAGACTATAATAAAGAATATAATATATAATTTTTCTTACGACATTTTGGTAAATCTGCCTTGCTTGAAGATTGCACTGTAAAAATCCTCAAGAACCAGTTCCAGCATATTTTGCAATTACAATTTCTTCGCGTTTACAAACGTTCTCCAGGCTAACTTAGGCACGTCTCAAACACGACAGATTTTGTAACAATCAAAATCTTTGCTCGCTTCCTTCATATCAATTGCCTTCATTAGTACGCAAAGTACACTTTATATAAGTGAAATAATAAGCACACTTTTATTTTCTCTCTCTCTCTCTCTCTCTCTCTCTCTCCCTCCCTCCCTATATATACATATACATATATACATATGTATATGTATATATACATGCATATGTATATTTATAACTTGTATTGGGTTTATGAACTAAAACATAAGCTAATAGAGAATGACCCTCGTGTCGCTCAGAGCCTTGCACATAGCGATTCACAAATCGCTATTTAACAATTACACATTGTTCACATTGAGCAAAGCGAGGCACGGCGCAATTTATCGAGAAAAGTTAAGTCTTTAAACGGCAGACCGAGAGTCTTCGTTTCTATTGTATTTTCATATTTTCATAAAATTACACAGGGCGTGCATCGTTACCGATATATAATCAGAAATATTGTGCTCTTTGCTTCTCAGAGTCATAGCAAATCGAACGGTCGCCACAGATGCAAGAGAGTGAAAGAAACAAGCGAGAACATTATCAGTCTCTCTCTCGGTTAAAAAATTAAAAATTAAAGAGTAAAATCAGGACCTCCGTTAGATTTGTTATGGTTCCGCCTTTTGTTTTTAAACAATCATACATGAACTCTTACCTCTTACAACTCTTACAAATGAACAACTGTTTACATTACGACATGACATTATGGAGCAGCAGTGAAATCCTGGGATATTGATTATAATCTTTTCTCCGTTGCGATCGTATGAAATTGGCTTCGATCATACATACATACACACACATACACACACACACACACACACACACACATACACACACGCACACATTCGTCAATTGCCACACTTATTATCTCGGCATGATAAAAGAAATCTTTGTCGTGTAATTCTCACTGTTGCTCCATTATAGACACACAGAAATATTGATGGAAATCGAGAATCAACATGAATCCTTACGAAACTCCAAAAAAAAAAAGAAGAATAATATTATATGTATATTTTTATATAAATAGCTGGCATTTCTTTACTCTAGCGTTTACACTAGCGATTGTATGGACATTTCTTCTTTCCTCATCATATCCAACGATCGATGACGATAAAATCAAGACCACAACGATATTTTGATGCAATGATAAAATTGTGTAATATTGAATCCTATGATTCACGGATTACATTCGCGGTTCTTTCCCGTCTTCCGCTTTTTTTTTAAATTATATTTCAACGTGCATAAATACATGCGCGAGTGTATTCGCTTGTACGTACATCTAGGGGACCTAGCGATAAAATCTAACGCCAAATTTCACTTTATAGTCTAAGTCTAAGAGCTTACTTAACATTACATTATAATTAACTTAACGCGTTATATTTACATTTAAAAATAGATTCAAAAGTTTGTGTGTGGGCGGTGTGCCCGATAGTCTATTCCAAGTGGAAACCCGTGTCGTTTCCACTCCCCCCGACAGTATATTACCTCTCCATAGGCCTGGTAGCTGGTACCGAGCTCTCCACAAGATCATGCCTCTCGATCGGCGAGTTGTCCAAAGTGTAGTCCACCGGGTATCCCTCGGGATACGTTGGTGTCGCCTCACCCTGCTGTCTCAGTCTCAGGTCGCTCGATCTCTCCCGATAGAAGCTCTGCGACGCCTCGATGTTGGGCGATGAAGACGACTGCTCCGTCTTGCCAGAGTCCAGATCGTCCGTGGAATAGTAGCTCTGGCTCGCCTCGCTCTCGGGTCTGCTGGGGTCGTAATAGCCGGGCGAGATGCCGTGACTGGTGTAGTTGGTCGTCTCCTCGGCCGGGGCGAAGTAGCTTTGACTCACCTCTTGAGGATTACCCTCGTAGTAGCCACCGGGCGTGACGTGCTCCTCGTGCGGATCCTCTTCCAAACGAGAGTTGGCATCCTGATCCACGGACTCGTAGTAGCTCGCCGTCACTTCCTGGTGATGGGCGTAGTAACTGGACGGCTCGCTCCGATGACGATCGCTGCTCTCCGTGACAAAGTTTTGCGAACAGGTCTCCTCCAGGCCGGGCATCGAAATCGGCACTTCGTACGACGTCGATACGTTCTGCTCGACTATCACTTGGTCCTCGTAGCTGGAAGAAGGTACGGAGTCCACGTGATGGGTCGACGTGATGTCGGGATTCAAGTTGTACGACGAAGAGGTCGGGATCTCCGGGACGCCGTTGTCGTGGATACTAGTGTGCTCCGTGCTGACCGACGTGTCCGGTATCACGCTGGACGAAGCGATATTGAGCTCTTCGCACGGCGGTATCTCATACGACGACGTGCTGATGGCACTTTCCTGATCCTGATCGCGCTCTTGGTTCTCGGGGGTCTCCGGCACGTAGGATGAACTCGCGGTTTCGTCCTCATTCAATCCGGAATTATTCGTCGATACGGATGACGTGCCTATGCCATCGGCGCCAACGTCGTTGGACTGTGACGGTATATTACCCTCCTGACTGATCTCCGCATCGGTTTCCAAATTCTCCGCCATGCTCTCGCCCTTGTCGACCTCGTAGCTCTGCGTGGGGAAGCTCTGGTCGTCGATCGCCTCGTCGGCGCTCGGACGCTCCTGATGCACTTGACTCTGCACGATCTCGTTAAAGGACTGCGTCGGCGCGTTCACGTTCGATTCCACCGAAGCTTCATAAGACTGGGACGCCTCGTTGATCTTTGTACGCTCGAAGGACTGAGACGGTGGCTCTACCACCACAGTCTCCTCGTCCGTCTCCATCGGCTCGTACGCGAGCGACTGAGTGGCCTCGCCCGATGAACTTTCCAACTTGGAGGCGGACTGACTAGGTAGATCTGTGGAGTCGCTGCTGACAGACACATTGAACCGCTCGTATTGAGACTGCGACGGCGTTTCTTGACTAGCTTCCGCGATTGCTTCCTCTTCCTCGAATTGCAGTTCCATACTCTGGCGCAGACGACGCATGTCCGTTTCTTCCTGCGACGACGGCTCGTCCCTTTGACAATCCTCCGCCGCACTTTGCTTGTCACGTGTATTTCTGGCGAAGAGATCCGCCTCGTCCAGCTCCACAATGACGTCGCTCGAGGGATTCAACGAGTCGACCGACAGAACTCGCGAAGCTGCTCGAGTCTTCTCTCGGCGCGTGCCTGCTGCTACCTGCTGCTGGTCCGTCAAGTTGGCATTAGATTCTTCAGAAACCGTTAGCTGCTTCAGTTTGTCCGTCGCGCTTGCCTCGTGCGCCACGTCGCTCGTGGTTTTACGCTCGCTCGAGTCTGTCACCTCGAAGCTCAACTGTTCCATCGATTCTATTTGCGAATCAGTCTCGGACGTGATCAAGGTAGTCTCGTTAATCGCCGATAGACCGGTCATCGACCGGGCATCGCTTCCCTTGTTTCCGCTGTTTTCCGTTTCCATCGTGCTCGAGGCCGTATCTTCGTTAGCCGCAGATTGCTGCAAAATCAGTTCCTCAGACGTGTTGGGAGCTTCCTGAGAAGAGTAAACCTCCTGCAACGTCGTAGGCTGCTCCTCGTCTTGGTTCTGGTTGGCTGACGTAATCGATTTCTGCGGAGAGGTCGGAGGCTGATGCGAGGAAACAATCATTTCCGACGTTACCGTGATATCCGGCGACTGCACGTTTTCCACCTTGGACACTTTGGAAACCAACATCTCCGATACCGGCACGTCCACGAATGTCGGCTCGGCGACGATTGTTGTAACCAACTGCGAATTATCCGCGTACGTATCGTCGATGATCGGCATTGACGGGGTAGTTTGCACCTGCGGGTTCTCCAGAACTATGCTGTTGGGCATTGTAACCGTGTACGAGGTTGACGGTGCGATCGCGATCTCGGCGCCCTGCACGTTCTGCGTCTCCTGCGTAGCCGCGACATTGTCCTCAAGATTCGAAATCACCAGGTACGGAGTACTCTCGGTGCGATCTATCTCTCCGCTCGCTACCGTCACCGGGCTCTCCATAATCTCGCCGATGTCCGGCATCGAGTTGCCGGGGATCTGAATCTGCGCCTCTCCCGTGGTGGGTATGTAGGAGATAGGATTCGTAATGGTGATCGGTAGCTCGAGGGAGGATCGGATGGTGGGGACCACCCCCGATGTAGGAGTCGTGTCTGTCGACTGAATCGGCAGATTGCTCGGTACTTCGAGCGGCGTCATGATCGGCTGATTCAGAGTCAGAGAAGTCTCTAGCACCGAGGGCGAGGAGATCGGTTCCGTAGGTGGTATAATGGTCGACTGCAGTATGGTTTGATTGATGAGACTCGTCTGAGTCAGACCAGTCTGAGTCATGACGCTACCCGCTTGATTCTCCGGCAAATTGATCTCCTGCTGGAAGTCCGTGTTAGCGAGAGCAGCCGCCAGGATGTCCTGGTTGGACGTTTGTATCACCTCCGAGGCGGGAAAGCTCTCGCTTACAATCGCCGTTTGACTAGCCTCCGTCACGTTGGCTTGAATGTTGGGCAGGACGCTGTTGTCAAATTGAAGAATGATATTGTCCAGGGTTCCGGCCTCTCCCAAAGAACTGGGATCTATGTACAAGGTTCGCGTGCCGTCCGGGTTCTGCGTGGTGCCCTCCAACGACATGAGAGTATTGTTGTCGAGCGGTTGTATCTGTCCTTGTTCATCTATCGTCACCAACACGTACGTTTGCGTGCCGTCGCTGCTCTCTGTCGGCAGAGCCATGATCTGAGGCTGCGCGGCTGCCACCTTCGGCTCCTCCACTTTTTCCGTGTCGCACTTTACAGTTTGGTGTTTTTCAGTTGTACCCAGCTGTTCTTTCTGAGGGGCGTTCGGGGCAAACTGGAGATCCACTTTTGCCTTCTTCTCCACCGTGAGCGGTTCTAGCGGAGATAAAGTAGCGATACTAGCCGAGGCGACATTCGTCACGTTCGACGTAGTGGCAGGATGGCTCATTGAGTTCACGGCCATGTTCAACAGATTTTTCTGCGTCTTACTTGAGACCTGAGATTTGACAGAGGACTTGGTTGCGGGAGTCGTGTGCTTCTGGGTTGACTGGGTGACTGTCTTAGCGACAGTGGCGGGACTGGCGACAGTCGCGACAGTCGTAACGGTTGTGGCAGTCGCAACAACCGTCTGCCTCGCTTGAATATTCTGCATCGCCGCGACAGTCGGGTCTTGCACTTTCTGCACAAGGATCTTTTGTTGAGTTTTCATCTGGCGGCTACTAGCCCGAGGAATAATGACTTTTTGCGCGGTTGGCGACACGACGGCTTTGCCTTTCGGTTGTACTTGCTGCACCATCGTTACCGTTTGTTGCGCGCCGCTCGGCGAAGCGATGCCTTGAATGGTAACACCTGGTTGCACCACTGTTTGCTTAATAATCTTCTTGCCGTGTGATACGCTTTTTTGAGATGCCGCACTGGCATTAGCAGTGTTTTGTAGAATCAATGTGCTGCTCGACGGTGATTTGGTGGGTGTCCTCGTTTGCGAGCCTGTGGCCGATATCGGCACCTTCGGAGATTTTTGCAGTATCGGCAGCTGTACCTTTTGTTGTAACTGATACTGCACCTTGCCGCCTTTAACAGGACTCTTGGCAGCGATGGCTTTAACCTGCTGCCCGGTTATTGGCGTCAGAATGGTACCCTTGTTACTGACGACAGCTTGCGTGCCCAGTATAGTTTTACCGGCGATGGTTTGAGTTACCGGTGTCAAGATTGCTTTCGTGCCACTCAGACTTTGAGCTTGGGGAGTCAAAAGAGTCGAGCCACCCTTTGTAACTAGAGTCTTCGAGCCGATAATGGTCTTTCCGCCCAAAGCCGAAGCGCTGATCGGGGTATAGATGCCGTCTTTCGTGAGAATTCCCTGAGACAACGTGCCCAACAAGGCTGTTTTGGCGATAGTACCTGAAATTGGAGTAAGCACTCCCTTCGAGGTGATTATGCTTTGCGTATTAATAATCTTGTGACCGCTGGTGGTTAATTTCGACGTGGTAGGCGAGTTGGCAGTACCAGCGATAGCAGCAGCAGCAACGGTATCGGCCTTTGGCGCGATAATAGTCTTAGTAGTGATTATACCACCTTGTGGACTGATCGGGCACAGCAGCTGACCTTTGCTCGTCACGATCCTCTGTACTTTGCCGCTGAGAGTCTTGGAAATGTTCAACGGCACCATCTTGGTCTGGCAAGACTGTCCCGACGTCAATATAACGACTTTACCACCTTGTTGAATCACTTGCGCGTTACCTGCCGCCTTGCCGCTAGTTGGAATAGCGACTTTCTGTTGAGTGCCAGAACACTTACCCTGAACACTGTAACGCAGTTGTTGGCCGCCCGCGGTCTGCACGACGACATACTTTCCTGGAGTGGTACCTTTCTGCGTCAAAAGGGCTGGCTGGGTTTTACCGGGCGAGGGAGCGCTTTGAAACTTCAATCCCTTCACCCCACCGGTGAACGGCGGTACCAGCGGTTTAACATTCGTGACGGTTGCTTTCGCTTTGCTCTTGGTCTTCAATATAGCTGGCACCCCGCTCTTCTTCTTTGTCGGTGACGTTTCCGCCACCACGGTAGTCTCGTTCGCGATCTTAAATTGAGCCTGCTGAGTGGGCGACACTATCTGCGTAGTCGAAGTAAAGGCGAGCGTGGCCGGGATCGAGCTGGAACCCGACGGTATAATGGAAGATATGACAACAGGCATTTGTTCGATGCTCTCTGGTGTCAGCACGTCCTCGCTCAGAACAAACGGCATCGAATTGATGTCCAGTTCCATATCCGCGAGACTTTGAGCACTCTGTTGTACGTATTTCTCCGTTACCGGCGTAGTCACGAGAGCCTGCGACGTGGCCGCGCCTTGCTCCTTGGTCTGTGCCTCCAGAAGCGCATCTGTCTCCTCCGTCTTTAACACCTGAAGCTTTTTCGTCAGAGACATGTGCGGGCTGGATTTTATAGCAGTTTTCACCTTGCTATTAGATGGCAGGGTCTCTATTTTAATAATTTTTGCTTTCGGACCGCTCCTTTGATCGCTCTTTTTCGCAGCATCCGCTTCCAACTTGTGCTTCACACCTTTCTGCGGCACTTTATCAAGCAGCTTTGACTTCAAAATTTGAACAGGTTCGGTCAATGTTACACTTTCTATTATTCGCGGCATCTCGCGTTTTTTCACCGGTACGCTAATATCTGGCGATAAGGATGACGCAGTTATGGACGTTTTCGGAACTTCATCCATGCTTTTGACACTGGAGATACTCTTATTTTCGGAAACAGGGATCGTTCCTGACTGGAGTAATAAACTTTTAGACATAACAAATTCACTGGATGATGGCTTAAGCTGATTCTGACCATCAGATTCAAAGACATTCTCTCCAATTTTCGTATCAATCTCAATCTTTTCTTCAACAACAACCTCGACATTTTCAAGATCACTCACAACTGCTACATTCTCTCCGATTTGGATACCTTCAGATATCTCTATCAAATTGTCAAGTTTTTTACTTTGTGCAGATACACTAGCGATACTCGCGTCTATCTCCTCAGCTTTTCTTTTGGTAGTCTTCTTCTCCTTTTTCCCTTTGGATGACACCTCAGTATTTTCAACTATGATCTTTTTCTTATCCATTTGTAGAGTCTTCAAGAAAGCCTCCTGAAACGTATTGGCCGGTCTCTCTTCTAAAAATAAGTCTTTATCTTTCCTTCCTTTACCTGTTTCTGGAGTAAATCTACCTTTGTATCTTGTTTGCATTGAAGTCTTCTTAGGTGTTAATTGTTGCTCGGTTAACGTTTTTGTTGGACTTTTCGACACATTTTTTTTGTCATCTGACTTTTCCGATGACTTTAATTTAACCTGATCCTGCGATACTTCCTCCTTCGACTGAATCTCTTGTTCTTTTATGGCTGCTTTATCTATTTTCTTCGGCAACTCGGAACTTTTTAAATCTCCTTGCTGTTCGTTCTCAATGTTCAAAATTTTACCAATTTTGTCCGTGCTTACCTTGCTCACCGTCGCCTTTGTCTCATCTTCGTTCTTTACACTCTCTTCAACATTCTCGTCATTCCGAGATTCAGACTGATGCTGCAATTCAAATTCAATTTTGGATTCAGATTCAACTTTACATTCAGGTTTAGGCTCAGGTGCAGCTTTAGATTCAGGCTCGGATTCAGGTTCAGCTTTAGACTCAACCTTAGCTTTAGATTCAAGATCAGTTTCAGGCTTAGGCTTAGGCTCAGTTTCCGTACTTTTACTCGTCTGAATATTTGTGTCAAAAAAATCTATTTGTGACAATTCAAATTTTTTTATTTGAGATTTTTTCGGCGGCAGCATATCCACGTTCATTTTCTGAGTATCTTGTATTTCAACTTTATCGGCAGTATCTTCAGTTTGTTCGATCGACGCCTTTTCGTAATCTTTAGCGTCTTCAGTGTCTCTACTTTGCTTTGATAAACCTTTTTTCCTCTCTATTTCAGGTTCCTTCACAGTTTTATCTATATCAAGTTCTACTTTCTCCATTTCATTCATAGCTCCTGGCTTCCGAAATGACTTTGTCATTTCTACATCTTCCGAAGGTACATCTGTATCGACTTTTATAGTAGCCATTTCGTCCACAGATTTTACTTGTTCTTTGGGCACCTCGCACTTCACCTCTACAGATTTTCTTCCTTCTTTTTTTTCTTCGGAAAAAATCTCCTTTTTGTCCTCAGGTGTTTTGTTTTTTATATCAATCGACAAGATGCTAACATTGTTTTCGGCAACAGTTGGTGTTTGATCGGATACTTCTATCTCTTGCTTGTCCATCTGAGCAACGAATTCGTTACGCTTCTTGTCAACTCCTCTGGAACGTCTGCCTCTTCTAGATTTGCCCGCGATTCTTTCGGACGTTTTAGTCTCACTCTCAGATTGGCTATCGTCCGTCCTGAACGCTTTGTAATCAGGATCTTGAACGTATATGTCGGATTCTAAATACTTCTTGTTCGGTTTGCGTCTTCTACCGCTATACGAACGATCTGTGTCGGAATCCGAAGTCTTTCGTTCGATTTCGATTCTTTCGCTCACGCGAATCCTCTTGTTGCCTCTGCTAGTTTTTTTCGGATTTTTGTTCGCAGGAGTAGTCTTGCTAGCCGATTTCGTATTCTTACGTGGTCGCCCTCGTCCTCTCTTAACCAATGTCTGGGTTCCCGAGAGATTAGCAATACTTTTTTCTAACACATCAATATCTGAATTTTCACTTTGTTCAGGTAAAGTCTCTGCAGATTCGGATACGGTATCATCTTCTGTTTCCGTGGTAAATCGTTCCGATAAGGTGTCGTCTGCTTCTTTTATCGAAGCGTTGTCATTAGACTCAGCGATCGCGTCCTCTGAATCAGTTTTCTCAGACTGTCTCAGTAGTTTTTCATCATTGGATTTGATCTCTATTTCGTCCTTCTTTACATCTAACACAGTCTTGGACTTGCTTTCAACATCCTTTGCGGTATTCGAAGAATGACCATTATCACCATCTCCTCCTTCAACTTCAAATATTTCCACAATCTCCTCTACTTCAGTTTCACGCGTAGTAATATTAGACTTTTGTTGATTATCCTCGGCTCGCGTAGCTCGCTTCTCTTCCTTTTTATCTTCAACGGATCGGTTCATTTTTGCTTCATCTTGTACACTCTCATGGAGTTTCTCGTCTGCTTTGGCTTCCTTCTCTCGTCGAGTGTCTCTACCTTGTATTATTTCTATTATTTCGTCAGTTTTTAATTCCATATTTTTACCTAATTCAGATATTTTATCCGCTTCTCTCTTAATTTCATTTTTCAGAGCTTGACTCATTTCGAATTCTTTGATAATTTCTTTCTTCAAGGATAAATTCTTCTCGCCAAAAACTCTTGGAATTTTTCGTACAGGCGGTATAGAAGGCTCGCTCAAATCGTCCTCATCGAAATCGAAGCACGATAGTCGTGACTTTTTGTCATCTTTATCCGAAACATTTTTACTCTCACTATCAGAACCTGAGGTATCCTTTTTTTGTGACTTGTTTAACGTTTCGTTAGATCTACCACCAGTCTTGTTGGTATCCTTTCCAGAATTCTCAAGCTCGGACTTTTTGTCGAAATTAAATTGTATATTCTTCGAAGCATGTAAGCTGTCTAATGAGTCCTGCATCATGTGTATCGAGGATAATTGTTCAGTTTCTTTAAGTAGCTTCTCTGTTTCTGCCATAATCTCATTATTCTCCACAGTTCCAGCATTCTTCTCACTGTGATCTTTGCTATCATCGAAGCTCGACAGATTCTCCGTGGGCAAACTGCTCAATCTGCTGTTTAAGGAATTATTCATATCAACGCTTGCCTCTTCATCCGATTCGTCATCCCAGTCAGCCAGCAATTTTTCCCGTAATTCCGGATCGGTCTTTTTCTTCTTGTTGGATTTTTCCGTCTGTTTCGAATGCTTCCGTTTAACCGATTCTGGACTACTCTCGGTCTTCTTTTTACTCGATTGACTTTTATCCTTCCTCACGTATTTTCGTTTCGGCGTGCTCGGCGTATCGGAAATTCTACCACGCGGCTGAGAGTACGTTTTCACCTTCAACCGTGGTATTGGCGATTCATCGGATCGATGACTTTTTATATGACAAATGATAACGTTAACGCGCGAAGAAGTGAAATTACAGAAGTGACAGCGATACACTGGGGAACCTGTACTAGTCGGAGTTGACGGTAAACTATTGGTTGGTTGCTGACGAATTCGAACCTCGTGATCGCTCTCGCCACGTAAAAAGCGTGGATGCGTGATCTTCTTCGACATCTCCATGCCGTCGCTCCGCCTATGTCCTTCCTCGCGATCGCGCTTTTTCTTCGGAATTTTTTTCTCACCGAACAGAGCGGAGATGTCAGGTTTCTGTTCGGGACAAAATTTCTCGTGGTTCAATATATCAGGATCTCCTCCCGTTAACTTTTCCGCCATCTCCACGTCGCCCGGGAATTTCTCCATGTAACTGGTACCGTCTTTACTCTTGATCCTGTATTTATCTAATTACATAAAAGAGAATTGATAATTTTGAAATTTAATAAAAAATTTGTATTACACATTGTATTACACTTACCCATGCCTTTCTTGATAAATTCATCTTTCAGAGTACAATTGTACTTGTAGATCTGTTGATAATTTTTCACAAATTCACTGAAAAACAAAATTATTAAAATGGTTGTTTTAATAATAATTTGTCCTTCATATCATATCTTAATTAATAAATGTAACATGGAGCTAATCTGTCTGTAACTTACTAGGCGTCTTCTTGAAAAAACTTTACAGCAGCTATCAAAGGTTTCTTTCGAAATTCAGCTTGTACATCTTCCGGCAAATTTGCCAGTCCAATGACTTGACCAGGCCACCAGCATGCTCCCAATTTGACCCAAACGACTTCCCCATCCAGATAATTGATTTCCGTTTGCTCACACATCTTGGCAAAGTATTCGATTCGATTCTTTTATAAAATCGACATTGGTAAATATCAAGAGAGCTCTCTCTCTTTCTGCTTCTATTCCCCTAGGGAAACTGTGCCCAGGATCAGTACGCTGCACAGTGAAAATTTCTACAAGATATACCACACAATCTCAATATACGATGAAACGAACTCGTAATTCTTGATCAAAAAGGAAAAAAAGAAAGATACCTCTGTAATTGTGTAATACAAGCGGGTAACGGCGAGCAGATGCAGCGTCGCAGAGAGCTCAACGTTTCTCTCCCTCGTGTAACAAAGTATTATATTATTCTCCGAATGCAAGAGTCTCGACGAATATATACCATACACATACAACCTTCGCCCATAAATTCTCAATCGTCGCGAAAATTTTCGAGATACACGTAAAACCGTCGGAATTATTCCTGCACGTCGGTCGAAACGTATCGTCGTATCAGCAGAGCGTGCCGCAACTGTCTCTCAAGCGAACGGGATCCCTCCGGAATCCCAAGCATGCTCCCTGGCGACAACCATAAAAATAACCCTGGCTCCAGAGGCAGAATCTCACGGGTATCAGCGTGAGCGACGAATCCACAGGGTGCTGACGAAGTAGGGAAACGGCACGGGCCGGCTGCGTGCTCTGGATGTCTCGATGCTGACGTAGCTGGTGGCAACTACGTCGGGCATCTTAGCCCGCGCGAGTCGCGTGACGAGTGATGAGCCCCTCGGTATCTTTTCTCCGACACACGCACACACACATATACGCCCGGTTCTGCGGCCAAGTTTTGTTCCGGGCGAGCCGGCGTAAGCGCGACGAGCACGCTCGCGCGTGTTACGTATATACGCGGCGTCGGGGGAGTCGGTGCGAGCGTCGTCCTAGGACAGTGTGTGGTAGGTGCAACGATGGAGCGCGCGCGCGCGCGCGCACTCTCTCTCTCTCTGTCTCACGTTCTCGCGCCGTCCTTATCTCTCCTCTTTGTCCCTTTCGCACGTTCGCTTCTTCTCTCGCGGCACCTCTCTACGCCGTATCCCGCCTCGAAACGCACACCACACTCGGCGGCCGCCGGATACGCCTGGATACGCGATCTGACGCACGCGTGCGACCGCGGTAGGGAAAAGGAGTCCGGAGCCACGCACTAGGCCGTGCTCGGCGACAACGACAACGGCGAGTTTCGTAGGAGCGCTACGTCGTTCGCGCAACACGACATACGTACATGTCGGTTACCCGACTTGCAACGGGGCCTCACACGGCGGGTCGCGGGGGGTACGCGCGATGCTTGAATGTGTAGAGCGAACACTAGCTTCTCTCTTTTCGACGGTGTCGGTGTGTCGTCGCGAGCCGCGCGCGCGAATGTACGAGAGGCGCTCCGGCGCGGCAAGTCTGCCAACTGCCGACTGCCAAAGTCACGCGCGTCCGTCTTTCTGCCTTGGAAATTTCTCCCTTCCAAGTGGCATTTGGATTTACAATAAGGATTATAATGGGTGCTTTCCAGCAACGTACACAGACGACACTGTGTAACACAGTGTATCATTTCGTCCTTGTCGTTTGCTGAATGTTAAAGAGAGATGAAATGATTCACTGTGTTACACAGTGTCGTTGCTGGAAAGCACCCAATAATGAATAAGAGCCGTGGCACATAGAAAAATTTAAGCCATAAGATTAAGGCCGGTATTCATAGTCAGTTCTTATTTCAAGATCGTCTTAAGTAATGTCTTAAGATGCTAATACGGCTCTGTGATTGGTTTAGAACCATATAAGACTGTACTTAAGATGATCTTAAATATAAGAACTGACTATGAATACCGCCCTATGAATACCAGCCTAAGATTTAAGAATCTCATCCATACGAAATTCTCGACGTCGCTTACGTTTCAAAATGGCTACCTTACTGCTCGACCGTGATTGGTTGATTCGTTTATGTATTAAGTTCTACTGCTCAAGTTTTTCTATAGATTATTGTTCCTTTCATTTCTATTTTCTTCATTAAAAACAATCCACCATGCAGTAGCTATTTTGAGAAGAAGACTAGAGACCAGGAGACCGAACTCCAGTGGTGGGGGTGAGTCAAAATTTGGTCCGGCGCTGTTCGCAGTATGGTCGCCGGCCAATTC
>VBVR01001148.1:19706-33977 GCA_011638315.1 Tetramorium parvispinum | reverse complement strand
CCCCCGGCCTGGCGGCATCCGCCGCCGCCGCCTGTCTCGCAGGGTGGCCCACCGCCACCACCGCCACCTCAATTCCGACCACCCTTCCCGCCAAGAGGACCGCCGCCTCCGCCACCACCGCACGACGGCAGTCAATATTAATATTCGTCACCTATATATTTATATATTCTGTCAAACGACACACAATACAATTTTATTTTACAATTCTTTCTCGACAGATATATTATCGATATGTTATCGATCAAGAGAGCTACAAACGCGACAAAAATGATGGAAAAATCAATCCTTTTATAAAACTGTGATTTCTTCATTGTTCCCTTGGTAAACTTGGGAAATCGTGCAGCGATTAAAGCAAAGTAGAAAGATTAACTGCTGAAGATTAATTGCTTAACTGAGGTATTATTAATTTATTTTAACCAGTAATTCTGTAATGCCGCCGCCGGACGTCAACGATCACATTTGCGGCACGTAAACGAGGGAACAACATGTCAATTACAACTGCGCGTTTCACTTTCGCGTCGCGATCGACTTTAGCGCCTGAACAATGTATGTATGTACATGCATACATACATACATACCGCGTTTATTCTATCGATTATTTCGTGCCTGTCCAGTCCAGTCAACGATAACGTTAGTCGAACATCAAGTCTACTATCGAACACCCTTTAAAACCACGTTTCGCGTGATTTGTAAGATTGCACAAGTGATTGTTCGACCGAGAATTGAGAACGACCTAAATTCTAAGAAAATTTGTGTACGATATATCGCGACGTTAATGTAGTAAGTAAAAGCGGGAGAGTGTCTAACTCGTGCGTCTCGAATCCCAATAATTTCAATCGTGAGTTTGTTTTTTTAGACTTGACACGCGACACGACTCATCGATCTGTCGTCGGCCGTCGGCCATCGGCCAGCTTGCCGAACAGCGCGATTGGAACGGACGTTTTTATTTAAGGGAACACATCAACGGTCGCCGATAGAGCGATAAATTTTTAATCATCTTGCATGCTACGGCAGAGAAAACTGTGCGAATGTCGCGCGATAGATATGGCACGAGTCTTTCATGAATGTAGAAACGACTTGAAAGTTGGAAGCGACAGCGACACAGCCGGGTATCGTCTGTGTCGCTGTAATTTGCAGCGTCCTTCCGTAGTGCAACGGCGACCTCCACGTCACCTCTTAGAAGCCTGGTACTTTTGGCTAGGCATTGCCTTGCCCGTTGTTTCTGTCGTTTTTTCGGTGAGCATACTTGTAAAAATGTTAAATGTATCGAGGACTTGCAGGATAGAAATTTTCAAGTAGAAAATTCGAATCGAATATCTTTTCATCGCGACGAGTCGTACGTTACGCCGCGGTTTAAATCCTCCGTCGCGGGGCTGCAGTAATGACGCAAAGACATATATTTAAGGTATTCCATCGAGTGGACGTAACGCACGAGTCAACGGTAATAGACGAAATTGGGACGATCGGGAATTCCATCAGCCGAGAGCCAATCAAAACCAGATATCTATAAGTATAATTCCCTCGACGTTTTCGTCGCAGAGAAAGATGCTGGTGATCGGTGCGCAGCCGAGCTTCAGCCACATGAGTAAGAGAGCAACATCCTCGCCTCGTCCTCGCCTTTCGCCTTTCACCTTCACCGCTACTTTATGTTATTATATCCGCACGTCGAATATATATCTGAGAAAGATTAATCGTACGAACTTGACCCTGCAGGGCAAAACTAGATTAACGGTATAAAAACGAAATTCACAAGTTGAGAGCTGAGCTCACGCTACCACGTGTAAATGTAATCTTGTCTCGCGTATGTAGTCCTGCCCTGTTAAGGTCATCTTTTACGGATCGATATTGGAATGGAAATTTTATATAGCGCACGCGATCGCGCTCTCGCGTCGTTCTACGTGCCAATAAAACGTAGGAAATATTGATTTACATTTCAGCACCAGTCGTTGCGTAACAAAGTGTCGCTTGGCTGGATCGTCGCAAGATCGGGCTCGAGATCGAGAAGACGTGACGTTCCAACGCTTGTCGAGACGCGACGCGCGCCCGATATTCTCTTCTCATCTCTCATCTCTCATCTCTCATCGTTCAACGACGACGAAACGCGCTTATCTTTACTTTGCGTTTATATTACTTAAAACAACTGCTAAGAGCGAACTCGTAATACGGACACCTTTCGCGACATGCGAGAGAGAATCTCATCAGATTCGAAAGCGGAAGCTGAATTAATATCAACTTTTTGCGAGACGGATGTAGGGTTGTAAGAAGATTTTTCTTAAAAGCGAACACTTGATTTTTCACACAGTATTTTTATGTTAATGTTATGTACGTTGTGTTTGTTTTACGCGAGTAAAGCTAAGTTTTTCTTCATGTAGATAAGAATATATTCGTAGGTAGGAATTATAAATTGTGTAACAACACTGTGAAAAGTAGCTAGCATTGTTTTAAAACGGCGATTATTATTAACGGCTTCGAGTCATTACCGAGCGATTACCGTGATTATCTTTCCCATTAGCTTTGACGAAAGTAGCGCGAGGTTTCAACCGGCTTCACGGACTCGTGTTGTCGACGCGACGTCGCCAATTAAATTCACGCGGGATGCAACGCTGTGTGTGAGAAAGTGAGAAACCCGGCGACCTTTCTTGAAACCTGCATATCCTGCATTATGAGGAAATTATGTATGTACATGTTGCGGTCCGCGCTGATTTTATGCCGGCTTTCAACCATTTCAATACCTCGATCGATACCTCATTCTTTCCTCTTGGAGCGACATTCCACCCCAGGTCGTGGCTGCGCTCCTTAATTCCCGCGCGCGGCACAAATTCATCTCTCACATTTCAACTGCGACAATGAGACGACTCTCAATGTTGACGACCAAGAGAACGCGAACGGGGTGTTTACGGGATATCAATGAGAATATAGAAATATGACAGAGAGAGAGAAGTTAATTAGAAAGAGGAACAATATATCTGGCGATGAGATCTTTGGCTTCTCTCGCGTGAATGGACCCTCAAGTTTTCTCATTTTCTCAAATAAAACAAAGATCGTCCCTGTATTAAAATTTTTTGCGATTCTTTGTGCAAATCTTGTGTACCGAGAGCGTGTATTATACAATATTGTCCATGCATTAACATTCCCAGCAAATACAGAACATTGCAATATTTTGCATATGTTGGATTGTTGCAATCTTTATAGATTTAGTTGAAATATACCAAGAGAATGATGAACTAAATGGACAAAGTACGTTTCTGCAATGTGTACGTGAAAGAAATCCTTGTGCCTCTCCTCCTCCCTCGATATCCCTCGTAAATTTTTTTTGTCGTGGACACTCGATCCGTTTGTGTAGCAAGAAGCGATCGGAGAACAGACTGTTAAGCCTGACGCGACCTCGTTAAACTGTAACCAAGTGTCATTCCCGATAACCCAACTCGGTTCTTACCGTCTCTCTCTCTCTCTCTCGACGGAGGTCGATAAAGAAATGTGCAAAGAGCGGGAGCTCTGGTTAATGTTGCATGTGCACGGGAAACCAAGCGAGGAATTCAACTCTCGTCTGCTGCACTTGAAAAGCTGATGACTGCGCGCCACGATTGAGTCATTGGATGGTCAAACGGAAAACGTTGCGCGGGCGTGCTCTATTACACGTCACTGTCCGGATCTCGATTTCCACGCGACGCGCGACGCAAAGTAGTTTTGGACACACGACCTATCTACAATGACCTGGGTATCGTTGAAACAGCCAAGAAAAGAGAGATACTCGAAGAATCTGAATTACGACATCTTACTATTTTATTCTATCAATTTGGACTTTTTAATAATTTTCCATTTTTGTCTCTAGGATATTTCTTCATATATTTCTACATATAAATGACAGAACATTTTATGAAAGAGAGAGACTTGGATTTTTCCGCTAACGAGGACTCCGACTCCAGATCGGCGCGGCGGCGCCGTCTGAAGGAGAGCGTCGTCTCGCCCTCTTGCCATTCGGCGCCGTCAAAGTCTCGTTACGTCCGAATCGCTGTCGTCTGATCGTCTCTCGAAATATATAAAAGCGTACGTGGGGAGAAGGCGGCGCGGCGCGGCGCGGCGCGGCGCGGCGCGGCGTGTCGTTGTTCCAATAAATCGGCCAACTTTAGGAGCGCGGGGAAAAAAGGGGGATTCGCGCGAAGCGAAAATAAATCGCCACGAGTCGAAACGCCGTTGATGACGGAATTAAAATTAGATGCAGGAGTAAATTGTTAGCGAACCGGCGCGGCGTGGCGCGGCAACGCGCTCTTCTTTCCAGTGGGAGGCGCTAAACGTGGAGGTGCCCATGCCGCTACTCGCGAGTAGTCGTGTTTCGTGCTTTCGCGCTTCCACAGCTTACCAATTATTTCCAACGTGTCCTCTCATAATTATGGCCCGCGATCGATAACGATCCCTTGGCGAGCGGACAGAGTTTAAGAGATGCCTACTCGTCGATCGATAATCGCTCGATCCTTAGCCAGATACTTCCTCGCGGGATGCATCGTGTCGTTGTCGACGAGTCTCGCGCAAGTCGAAGGTAAGCGAGCCACTCAGCCACTGCCCGCCACCCTAATTGGCGCAAAGAGACGCTCCTTAATGACGATCGAAGAAGCGCCATTAATTAAACATTCTTTCTTCATGTGGATAAGCGATAAGCGAGAGCGCCGTACTCCACGACGACTCGCTAATTTAATAAAAGAATAAAACTGACCCGTACTGTGCGCGAACATGTTGCTCAAACGTTCTCAAACGTTCTCATCCTCCCCTGCCTCCCCCCACGATCAATTCAAAATCAACTTTTACTCTTAATCTTTGAATGTCTCTCAATTTTTTCAATTCTCCTTCCTTCTTCATAATAATAATAAATCAGTAATCCTATCTCTTTAAGAAAATTTTATGAAATCCAAATAAATTATTGCGCGTAAACTTGTATCTCCAATTGTCCGCAGACTTGAGCGTTCGTTGCACAAAATTGTCTTTTATAGGCAGAAAGTGCGTGTGTACGAGCAAAGCCTGCAAAGAAGCTGGCGTAGACACTTGTAGAACGAGATTCTTCTGCTACACCGAACTTATCGTGACAACGGGACGAGAAATCGGTGAAAGTATGACGACGAGAGGATGCACGGAGTACGTATATCGCGTATATTGCAAATAAATACTATAAATCACTCTTTCATATTTAACGAATAACGAAACTACTTACGTGCACAAGTAAATATCCATTTGTAATATTTCAGACCTTTTTCTATCGAAAATCAACATTTCGTAAAAATTAACGACTCGATTCGGTACTCGATTCTTCTTTCTTATTAATTAAAACAAGAGAGGAATCTTTTGCAAAAACTTTTTTTTCCATTTTATATTTAAATGTATCCCGAGAGATTATATGTCTCTTCACAAACAGGATTTATTTTATAGTCACGTGTAAGTTTGATCAACACTGTAATGTAAATTCAGGAATGTGCCATGGCGCGTGAATAACCTTGACGAGATAATTGAGCGAAAAGATTTCCGTGATTTTTATTAAATGTCTCATTAATAACACTCTGGTGATCGCTTAAAAAGTGGCAGTTACGACAAGGATTCGTTCAACCAAATTCGGATATTATGTTAATAGGACTGCTTCCTGTTATTCGTACAAGTTGTTGTACAAGTTTTTATCATCCAATTCAAAATATTACATTCAATTCCTTTCGATTCAAATCGCTAGTAAGATAACTAGTAAGGTAATACTCTCAATGTAATACATGTAAAATTCTCGAGTGAATCTATAATATTTGAGAAAAATATAAACAATTGATGGTTCACCCCACCCGTGTTACGATCACCATTATTTTATCATGACCGTGTTAGACCGTCCGTTCGTTAGTGTTTTGCGGCAACGCGGCGAGAGACGAGCGAGTTCACGGAACTTTATCAATATCACACACACACACACAGGGGTGCCACGCCATTATTGTGCGAAACAAAGTCCTGGGTCACGAGGTCGCGATCGGTCAACGCCATGAAATTGTCGTCGGCGAGTCCCCGGGTTCTCGTGCCCTGGCCCAGATTGAAATGTTGCAACAGCCACGACTACTGTAACGCTGACACTGACGACGACGATGAAGACGATGAAAACGCGAGCACGTGGACGCGAGCGCGTGAGAGAAAAGCTCGGATAAATCAGATACGTTCTACGATGGATCCCGAGGTACTGATAGATGGTCTAACGTCAACGAATCGCGATACGATGCTAACGTTGCAATCTGATCGAAAGTACGAAAGTTCGACGGAATCAGCTGACCGTCTTTTCCGAAATCGCATCAGGGCGTTACATGTAGCCGCTGTCGTCCTTGCTGTTGCAACCCTCATATCCGTCCTGGCATCTTGCTACGTGGTTACAAGGTTCGCATATCTCACTTTTTTCTCACATCTACATCTATGTATGTAAATTAATCCTTTACTTACTTCGATTGACTTAAAAAAAATCTAATCTCCAAGAGAAATCAATAACAAAGTATCTTGTTATATTTTCTTAAATTCATATACTTTAATGTAATGAAAAAAATATTAAAAACATGTGTGTGTTAAAATTTGAAATTGAAATAAAATTAAAATGAAAGAGATGAAAAAAAGATTTTTATAGCAGCAACAACAAAATAAAAGTTATTATCGAGATATGTGTGTCACTGTGCAAAGAGACGCTCACTGTACGCCGATTCTCAACGCCGTAAGTTTCATACTGTCTGCAATTAACATTGAATGTAATTAACGATCGGCGAAGATAAATCTATTCGAAAGCAGCCTTGGCAAACCGCAGGGACCACCCTGTGCTGTAACAGATCACGAGCATCGAGGCCATACAGCGAGCATACGCGTTTATAGCAGCCACCTACACGATATACGACTCGTTTTTCCCACGTGAAACGGCAAATTACTTAGCAATTTCTCGAAAGAGCAAATCCACGCGTCAATATTATTAATTTACGTACGTATAATGACACATACACGCGTGCGCGCGCGCGTGCGGTATTGTAAATTTAGTAGTTTGCCTCGAGAGGAACATGTGGTGGTCCGTCGATGCTCTTCCAATCTAATTGACAGCATTCCTGCATTTTAGGCTTGCCTCTTTTTATCTACCCAGTATTCTTTTCTTCGGCCATTCGACCGCACTTTCTCGGAGTAGTTTGTCGCGATGCACTAAAAGCCGCCTTCTTATCAGTCTACCTCTCGACAAGGGGTCCGATCGCCAGCCTTCAGTCCTGAAAACTGTAGATAGCACACAGCTTGGGGATTTCTCACAGACTTGCCCTCTAATCTTCCTTCTCCGAATGGTTAAGTGGGTTTTCGAGTTCGGGAATGTCTCGGTTCGACCCACCTCATATACACCTTAGTAAACGCGCGCGTCGTTAGTCTCTTATTCTTTTTACCTTGGAACGGCCTCCATGATCCTTTGATTTTTTGCGTTTCATTTTCATACGATAAAAGTGACTAAAAATGAAAGAGGAGGATTCTTGAAAGAACGCTTCGCAATCTCTATTGTTCAATCGTGCAATTTGAAATCTCATATCATTCAATCTATCGTGAAACTGCAATGTGGCGTTTCTCTCTTGCAAATACAACAATTTGACAATAAATAAAAAGTTAATACTACAATACAATACGTATAAGAAATATTCGTTTTTCTCAAAAATTTCTCATATAACATTATGGTAGGATATTAATTAATAACAATATCATGCCATTCAAATGTAAATTTAAACCATACAAAATTTCAGGATTATCGTTTTCCCAATAGAGGCCAATAGAGATGTCGACTCTGTTATAGCGATAATCATTCAATCGGTTGTCACTTACAATTTATAGTGGCTGGAATCCTTAAATAATTGATTCCTTTAGCCATTGTATCGCTAACTGGGATCATTTCAGTTCCACGCGTTTTGTGTCAAAGGATTGTTTTCCATCGCGTCGTTCACGGTTTCTAATCCTCACACGTCAGGCATACTTGAATAAACCTTAAGGGAGTCGGGACGAGATCCGGTTTTAAGTGGACCGGAATCTCCAGCATCGTGCGTGTCGAATCGATTTTTGATCGTGATTTATACACAGGAAGCTCGACGAGTTACCTAAGGATACCGTGACGAAATCATTTTTAACTGTATCTTAAACACACATGTTTACTTCTTATCAGATATATCAGATATATACATATTATACCAAGATACATCAGGATTATAAATGTAATCCAATTTGTGATATAATGTAAGAAAAATGAATTTTATATGATGGATGCTGTGACAAACGATAAAACGGTAAATAATAAATATGTTTTATTACAGATTCCTTACAAGTACGCATTACATAAGGGGCACGATAAACTATTCGTGAAGATGATGCCAAAAGTTAGACACCGTGTGATTTCATTGGATTATGGATATTTTTCCTGCTGCGAAATAAATTAAGATAGGTAAAGTATGCAGTATTATATTACGTGAGAAAACGGTGTAGATGAAAAAAAAACTTGGGATATTTCGTGGATACGGAAGAGAGATACACAAGCGTTGCATGACAATAAAAGATATACTGCAATTAATATCTTTTATTCGCGTGAAAATAAATGTTAAACGTGTATTTGTTCACGCTCGAGGATATAAGTAATTCTCGTCTCGATCGTACGCCGCTGATCGACTAACGAATGGAAAATATAAATAGAAGCCGGCCGTGCGGGAGATAACTGCTGCCGACAGGCCGGCCGAGTCTCTGTATTAAAGCGATTTTTTGTTACGCTCGCTGGATAGCTTTCAAGTTCCAGGCAGCAGTAGCGCCGGCACGGCTGTCGGATCTCGAATCACGGGCGATCGAGTGTCGCGCGCTAATAATATTCGCTCAGCGGACACTATTAACGCTTGACAATCGAAATGCTCGAAATCGTAACGTTTTTTCATCGGAGACGAATCTGTCAAATTTCTTTCAAGTCGTACCGCACAAGTATACAAGTGTAACGTTACGATATTTAAAATCAATTAAACTGAAAAAAGAGACTTCCCTAATTATAATAATTATCTGCGCCAGCTTTAAAACTTTCGAGATTTTTTATTCGTTTAAAGTCTCGCGATCACGTACATATGTATATTTATTCGCTATCGTTACGCGAGGGTGCCGTCGGGTCAATGCCAGCTTAGTGTTTCGCTCGCGAGTAACGAGAGACTTTGCTTATTTTTATTTAGGAATAACTAGGTACCGCGCGGGGGGAGAAATCTGAAGGAGCGACGTCTCACCCATGACGAACGATCTCGAGATGCAAGATCTGACGAAGTTTCCTGAGGAGCAAACCGACTACCACGCTGAGCATCCTTTGTTCTACATCGTATGACTAACGGTGGGCCATGTAGCTCAAATTCCCCGCTGCCCTCGAGGGGTATGCCAGGGTATGCCAGGTGCCTCCCGGCAGCCCCAGCCCCAACTCCGACTCGCTCAGGCTCTTTCAACGTACGTAGTCATTCTCCAGGTTGCTCAACACACACGTACGCATCTTGCTCGCGATCACAGAGAAATAACGTATGTACGCCCAAAATGCTAGGTCATCGTGAGAAAGAGGTTCCATCCAATATAACGAAACGCGCTGATGAAGAAAGAGACGTCGTAGCGTCGCGAGCGCACAGTGAATCAATCCTCTGTAACTTTGCCATGATCGCGCCAACTTTTTCAATATAGGTTTCGAGTTATACGTTAGGGTTATTTTTCTACATAATAGAAGAATAATTATTGTACATAATTGAAGAAGGGGTGTATAAAAAATCGAGATATATAATTTTTATTTTAGAATCTGTGAAAGTAATCTCTAATCAAGATTGTAAAGCGTAATCTTTATCGTATTGTAATGTAAATTAACAAACGAATTACAAGAGACAGCGTGTGTAGTAGCTAAGGAAAAAAAAACTGCCGATCAGAAAAAACAGGCAAAGACATGACGCGACGCGAGGCAACGCGTCGCACCACTTTGGCGTCAGGGCTCAGGCGCCATCGTCCCCTTCCGCGCCGCAGTTCTCACCGACTTTCCGCTGACAAATCGCACGCATACCATTTCGCGTTACTTACACACGCACGATATGACGCCGTTCGAATTCTATGTTCCTGTGTACCGTTCACATCGTTAACGTAGCGTAAGTAGCGCGCCACGCTAACTCTTGTGGAAGAGTAATCGAGTTCCGATACCGCGTGCCATTATTTTTTGTACAAACGGTATGACAAATTTATTTACTCCCTTGAATCTCGGATTGAAAAGTGAGCATCCGAGCGGAATAGTTGGGATGTACTCTCGGCACAAAGAAATATTTACAAAATCGCGAGGTTCGCAAGAGAGTGGAGAGATAATTAGCTGGCGAGCGCGTCTGTGTGGTAGGCAGGCGCAGGACGCAGGCGGCTTTCCTTTAAAAAGTCTAGGAAGCGAGAGCGAGAGCGAGAGCGAGAGCGAGAGCGGGTGCGGGTGCACACTGCACAAGCCGGCGCGACACAGTCGCCGTCGGCCGTCGGCCGTCGGGCCGAGAGCGTACTAGCGGAGTGAGTCAGTCGTCAGTCAGCCGCCGAACGCTGTCGGGGTAACGTGTCGCTCCGCGCGCCGACGCGACGCTTCGCTCTGGTGTCCTCGCGCGCCGACGCGACGCTTCGCTCTGGTGTCCTCGCGCGCGATTGTTTCTCCCGCCGAAACGCGCTCGCGCGTTATGCGGCCGAGCGAACGTGATCCGTCGTTCGTGACGATGATCTCGGTGCTCTAATTCGAGGGTGTTTACAAACACATGCCTGATTTGTGGACGCCGCGTCAGCGTCAGCGTCTTAGCATCGATCGGCGCTCACCACGTGGACAGTCTGAGTTTCGCCTGAGATCGAATCGATTACGCGAGGCCGTGCGTATTCGGGATGTTGCCGCGCGACGTGTTGACCATCGCGGTGGTGACAACAGGTCTCATCGTCGCTGTCACCAGCGGTGCGCCCACGAATTTCGATCCAGAAGATTACGAGGCGCGAGCCATCGCGCAAGGTAACGCGCTTTACTATACATTCGTTGAAATAAGCCGAAAGAGTTGGGATGAGTTAACAAAACACATCCTCGAAAGCAAGAAGGCGCCAGTTATTGTAACGGAAATGTAAAGAATAACACTTTGATATATCTATTGCATTAAGCAAGCAGAGGTACGCGACACTTGCGTGCGAGTGATCGCAGGAAACACGGCGCGTGCACGTGCTCGGCACATGCTTGTTTTACTAATTCTCCGGAATTTAGCGAGAAAGAAGTAAAACAATGACTATCGTTCAATTATGTTTATGTATTTATATATTTACATGAGACTCGTGAATGTAAAAGTTTCAACTGGAACGGTAACAAAACCTTTTATGATTTAATCAAGTATCGATTGATCTCGACATGGATCGCAATCATGTATTTTCAATACATTTATTTTAAGTCAAAGTCGTTTCTCGTTAGACCGAACGCGCAAGACGTGAATGTTTAAAAAGCGCTGAACCGTATGTTCGATCGTGTAAGTCTATCAAACGTACATGAAGAGGGGTGGTCTCCCAAAATACTCGGCGCCAAAGAATTTGTCGAAACGATTTAGTTGCAAACAAACAGAGACTCTTACGCGACGGTGTAAACTATCTTGAAAGGGGGTCGATCGTCGTTCGTGGTATGTTCGACGCGAGCAATAAAATCGTTTACTCGAATCGAGCGTGAACGAGTCGAGCGGGGCGGGGTGGGGTGGGGCGGGGCGACGCGACGCGACGCGACGCGACGCACGAATGATTCACGATCGATCAATAGATTTACATCCACGAGAAAGGCGCCTGCTAGCATCACGCGCTCTCTTTTTCTCCCTTTTGTTTCTCGAGCTTCTCACAATGAACCACATATAACAATTCTCAATTGCGGCAACGCACACGTTACGTATACATACACACAGATACGCATAACGTGCATACATTTTCTTTAGGTAATAGAGCGACCACATAGCTCGCGAACGCGTGGTTTAACATCATTTTCAATTATCGAGTGCGCGAGACTTTGTACTCATATGCGACGAGTCTGTAGAGGTAGTTGGACGAAGACGACGCGGGCAGCGAGCTAATAATTTGGAAATTTCGTCGTTCGCACGATAGCGAAACTAGAAAGACGATAAAACACACGACGGACGCCAGCTAGACGCGCGGCAACGTAGTGCGTTATATCTATATGCATGATAAATACCGACACGCTTGTTGCACGCGTAGCGCACCGTGTTGCGTCACGTCCGCGTGTCGTCGTTTCATTTCCTTGGATATAATCCTAAAAATTAACTGAATTCGAATCTGACAGACGATGAGACTAGTTTTCTTACGGAATTTAAATTAAAATTTTAAATATCATTTATACCAATTGCGTATTATTTATTGTTCTAAATTCAGTCCATCTTTTTAAGAAAATTCTTATTGTTAGGAGAAAATGCTCTAGTTTGGCTTTAGTTGGCATAGTTAGGCGCCACGTACGCGCGCGCGCCGATCGTTGATTCCGCGGAACTATTTCGTTGGCCGGTTATAGCTTCTTGACCGTATTCGCATTTTCGACAAAGATTCTAATCGCAATTCTAGGTCGCGCGCGAGTACATCAAATGCATTCAGCGACATGCTCGTTAAATCATCCGCGTATAATGATAGCGTCTGATATATGAAGATTCGTCTGCGAACATTAGCGTGCGTGCATGCGAAATCAAGTGTCGCGTGGCTAACAAGTTGTGATTATAGATAGTCTTGTAGATTTCGTAATATCTACAAGAATTCACTGCAGATTGAAAGTTTTACGATAACATGAAAAAAATATTTACTAGATTTTTTTCTAGTTGTGATACAGTTCAAGTCGAGATGCCGTCGAACGTAATTAACCCTGTGTATTTAACCCTGTAGTGGAGTTTCTAATAAATACTATTACCAAAATAAGATCTTTTCTTATATTCTAAAATGAGTGAAAATTTAATTAAACAAAAGAAATATTTGAGTTTTCGATTAAAACATGTAAATTGATTTGTTTGTCCTGGGGAGCCCTCATCAAGAATCAAGACTCCACGCGTCGATTCGTATTATAAAAAATTGCGCAACAAAGGGTTATATTAAGCGCTATATTAAGGGACGCAAATTCATCAATAATATTATCTTTAAGATGATTGGTCAAAAATTTCGTTCGAATTTCGTAGCTTCGTCATCATCATCGCTGCCGCCGCGGCGGCGTCGAGCCACCGTTGTCTCACGAGTGGCGAGTGGCGCGACACGACGAAAAATGCGAGCTCATCGACGCCAACGACGAGAGCGGAGCGTATGCACGCATACGGCCGGTTTATCACTGGCACATGCACGCGGCCGCACACACGCTCCTCCTAAGTACCATGGCGTGGCGTGGCGTGGCGACTACCGCGTACAGCTGGCGCACGCACGCACACTCACACACACACACACACAGCCTCGACTCGGTGGCGCCTGTCGGCCACACGGCGGTGCATGCGTGCGTGACGAGTTTGTACCTCTTTGCCTATGTACGTCCCGTACATAAATACTTGGCGTAGCCGTGGCGTACACATATGTGGGGTCCCACGAAGCGATCGCTATGCCCGGATTCGTTACAAATCCCGGCAGGCTCTGCCCAGCTTCGCGCGCGGATGCGTTGCGGACGTCAAGGATGCGCGAGAGAGGAGAGCGTGTTACTTTTTACAATTTTAAAAATTTAATTTCTTAATTTCGCGATGCGCGGCGATGCGCGAGCCGCCGATAATCTTTCGCTAAATTTATTTCAAATGAAATAACTCCAACATGCCCCGTTACCGCACTTTGTAAATAGTGCCATGTGCGGAAATGACTGCTGCCGCATACGTTACATCCCACATATGACGCGTGCAAAAACTTATCGTACGAATTGAAAGAGACTCGTTGTCATCTATCAAATTTCGACCGTACGTGACACGCGTAAAATGTAGGTGCTGCGCGCCAAACAAGTGGCTCGTCTCTCCGCAAAATGAAACGCACGCACATGTCGCTTCGTAGAGAAAGAGACCGGTTTATGTGTACTTGCGCGCATATCCCCTTGATGCAAACTGATTTTGATGGACGTTGTACATTCCATCATTAATTAAATAACCTACTGTTAATTAAGATGGCGCAGTTACGACGGACATAAAAGCATCGCTCACCGACTAAAAGTCACCGCGTCAAGTACGAAGCACTTTCGCCTCGCGGTTGCGAAGCAAACCACATCTAAATTGAGCAAAAAAC
>VBVR01001148.1:0-13483 GCA_011638315.1 Tetramorium parvispinum | reverse complement strand
GCAGAGAGAGAAAGAGAGAGCGGGGGGGGGTAGTAACTCGCCGGGCCGGGCCGGACCAGGTCGAACCGGGCCGGGGAATAATTAATATACCGTAGACGCATAACGAACGACTCTGCGATGCAGTATGTTTGTTTTCGGATGGCTCTTCCCGGCCTCAGACTTGTCGGTCGTATCTCTCTTCAGTCGGGCCCCTCGACCTCCCGCTGTTTCTGCCCCCCCTCCCTCTTTCCTCTTTTTATTTTAAACGCGCACACGCGTATGGGGCCTCTTTGAATTCTTTTCGAAGGCTACCGTTCTTTATTTCGATTCAACTGCTATTTTTTACGGTATGTCTTCAAATATATGTTTTACAAAAATACATTTCGAATATTGGACAATACACTCGTATACAAATACATACGTATCTGTAGGAAGAATCTTACCAAAATGGTATATTTTTTAAAAACGAGAATTCAACATTTGCGAATCTTCGACCTTAGTTAGTTTAAAAGTCGTGAAAAATCGAGAGAGAACGATCCTGTACTTATGTATTTTGATAAAATAACTTGATAAACTGAATGAACAACTTGATAAACAATATGAAGAAGAAATTTTACTTTGTCCGAATAGTCTGACCCGATTTCACTGTGAAATTGAAATATCCTTGTAACTTTCCAAACCACTTGTAATTTCCTAATTTGCGACACGTAATCGCGTGCAATGAAACGCGATAAAATCGTTAAATTTTATTCTTTCGTGCATGGAATTTGATGATGCAGAATAGCATCGGGAGAGAGAAAGAAAGGAGATACATGCGCGCACAGCGGAGCAGCGCCGCATACCTCTCTCTCTCTTCATATATCCTCTCCACTTTAATCTTTCTTTTGTGACTCGGCTGTTTTAGCGTTTTTTAGTCCCCGATGAGAGCTGGACCCCGACAGGCCGCAAACGGAAAGAGGGGCCGGCACTTGCAAGGCTCGCTCGCAAAGAAAGAGCGAGCAAAAGAGATAGATAGATAGATAGAGAGAGAGGGGCATCGCTGCGGGCTTATTAGTAAGAAACCGGTGGAGAAAGACGAGGTCGCGAGGGGAACCCGGCAAGACGTTAGATCGGGGGTTGGGGTAAACGAAGCCGAGCATGCTCGTGCGGATAAAGATGGCTTCGCAATATCGTAATAAAGGTTGCTCGTGTCTCTCTTTCTTCTTCATTTATTTCCGTACGGTCCTCATTAACTCACTGTCGCGTCGGAGAGACCAGCCTTGTTGCGTATATTTACCGCCACGTTCGATGCGAAGCTCTTTCGATGATCTCTCCTGAAACAAACCAACTCTGACAAGTGTAATCCAAGCAATTTACAATTATAGGATTTTTGTTTGATTACAGATTCCTTCAACGTCGAAGAAGTAAGATGTTACTGCAATGAACCAGAGTGCGTTCCTCAGGGATACATGTGTCGCGGTAGGGGCTGCTTCACAAAATTACCATTAAACGCGAATGTGCCGCTTTCGAAAGCGGAGCACACCGTTCATAGCGGTTGCCTCGACGAGAGCTTCAAAAGTCGCCAGTGCCCCGCAGGATTTCTCTGCTGTGATCAGGATCTCTGCAACCACGTGGACAATCCCGCGATGAGAAGTAGACTCAATAAGACTCTAGGTTCGATATGACTGCTTCCTTTCTCTCTTTAACATTCTTAACATTTCACTCGTCACATCCTCCACGTTGATTCGTTGTTAAACATTCATTTTGATTCAATTGTAATTTGTTACGTGTGTTGATATGATTGTAGCATTGATTGCTGATCAGCAAACATTTTTGGGTTCACAATCGCATCCAAACAGTCGCGCGAGTCAAGCGACTGATGGCTGGTTCCCGACAGCGACCATCATTGTGGCTATCTGCGGATTCATTGTCCTGCTCATGATTGCCAGCTTAGCTGTCAGATGGCTTCAGCCTATGCCGGCGCAAAACGTAAATAAATTCGTGCCACATCGAACATCCGATAATGGGCCGCCCTTACTGGGTCCACCGAAAGTGCCTCTGGTTTAATTAATTTTGGGATCCTCGGACAAGGTTTTCCCGCGAAGAAGTCTTCTTTTTTTTTGTTTTAAATAATAGTTTAATTAATAGAGCTGGCGCGCACTGCGCTAGTTTTGGTATATGACTCACGAAATCGGAGTATGTGCCATATATATACATATATATTTGCGTAGCGAAGAATACAGAGTATTCATATTGTAAACTTGAGAATGATCAAGTATGCCGACCGGGTAAGATTTCCTCGCGACGAGTAATCTTATTCCGATTCAACTTTGTTTCAACTTTTACTTGATATAAAAAACAGACATTATGCAAACCTTTTGCAAAGTTCTCTCTCTCTCTCTCTCTCTCTCTCTATATATATATATATATATATATATATGTTGGAATTATCTTCGTTCCCACGAATATTACGACGCTGATTTATGAGAAGGCGAATGACTTTGTATAGTACACAGGGACCGTTTAGATTTCAATAAATCACGTCCCACTCTGCCTACCGTTCAACGACTGTTTACTCTCGTCATCAACATTGCAGGGATCTAAGCCCGCGTCGGATTAGGTAATAAGAAGACGGCGTCGCACGTGACGGTAAACGGTTTAGGGCGTACATTATCGCTCCGGCGAGAGGAATGCGCAACTCTAGACGCGCACATTTGGGCTCGCCGAGGAATTCGTCGAACACCCGATGCGCGACGGCGATAACTGCACGCTATCCAGACGTTAAATCCATTGACCACACCTCTCTCCCTGGCAACGGTTCAACAGTTCTACGATTCAATACTCAAACTTGGCCCGCGTTAATGAATAAAAATAGAAATTGGTGGGCGACCTATATATCCCGCCGTTTCCGATAACGCACGACGCGACGTTTACCCCGTTTATGCGTGGACCGTGTCGCTTTCTACAAATGTGATAAATTATGGATTTGTTCCTCCGACGCTGCTTCATCGAACCGAGAAAACGCGACCTCTAAAATAATTGACCTTTCACTCCAATTTACGGAAAGCTGCGATAGAATCTTTCTGTTAAAACGCACTTGAGAAATAGAGAGAGAGAACTCTGCTTTCATCATTTTTATAATAATTTTGAAAAAAGTTTGTCAGTAAGAGAATAATCATTTTGGAGTAAAAAACACGGAAACGTTTTCTTATTTATTTGCACGTAAATTACTTGGTGCGATATTGGGAAAAAATTGAATGGCTTATGTAAGGCAAGCAATGTTTCACGGTGACGTAATTTTTTATCGACCATCTGAAATATCATTATCTCAATATTTCAAGATGATAGCCTTATTTATGAAAGGGCTCTCGTTAGTCCCCGCGATTCATTCGGTAGATTAACGAGTTATATTGGTATCTCGGGAATGAGTCTTGATAAGTGTCAATCTACATTAGCATTTATCGACCATTATTTTTTCGCAGGATACGCCTACACTTGAAAATGTCACGAACATAATAAGCGCGCGACACAATACTAATGGCGAGGAATGAATGAATGAATTGAAATGTAAACTGCGATGTTGTCCCTTCCAGAAAGTATTTTCGTGTGCGACGCGACGGTCCGCTAGATAGTTTCAAATCCACCCCGGACAATTACATGGACATTCATATCGAAGGATTGCGGGTAGACACGGCCGACAAAGAACCTCATCACGATGAGAAGGGTATCCCCCGGATTCTGGCCGGGACTAAGGCGGTAATTCGGCTATTCGGCACTGGTATCACGAACGACACCTTGATCGCCTTCATCGACGTGCCGGCGGAAAGAGGCGTCGTGTGCGACAAAATTAAGAGCGAAGAATTTCCGGTGAGTATCGCCTTTCGCGTTACTCGAAAATGGGGGAGATTATAAAACGCTACTCTTTCCGATATTTAAGGTGGAAAACATAATGGAGTCTACGGCAACCGTTCGTGTAGTACTTCCTCTGGGCACGTTTTACGTATGCGCAAAACGGCCGTTGTACGAGAAAGAGAGATTGAAGAAGGACGACGTAATGTTTAGGCATCAAGGCACCGCGCTGTACAATACTGTGAGCATATTTTTCCTCCTCTCGCTTTGTCACCGTCACCGATTTTAAGCGAATAACTAAAACTTACTAATAAGGATTAATATAAAAATTTCGTTATTCAGAATAGAAACAATTATTTATAGTCCGGGACTTTCAGATCAGCACATATGAGAAATTCCTACCGCTCTGGCTCACTATCTTGATCATTCTCCTTTGTCTCAGCTTCTCCGCACTTTTCTCCGGTCTCAATCTCGGTTTAATGGCGATAGATAGGACCGAATTGAAAATACTCGTCAACACAGGTACAGAAAAAGTAAGCAAATCTGTTTCTCTCTTTCTCTCTCTCTCTTTTGTTTTGAATATCTGCCTTTTCATTTCCCTTCTTCCACTTACGTTGCGTTACTTCTGCGTTGTAGGAGAAAAAATACGCAAGAGCTATTCAGCCGGTAAGAAATCACGGAAATTACCTTTTGTGTTCGATTCTGTTTTCCAACGTTCTTGTCAATTCGATATTCACGATATTGCTGGATGAGTTGACATCCGGGGTTGTTGCTATTATCTGCTCGACCTTAGCTATTGTCATTTTTGGCGAGATTTCGCCACAGGTATGTTTTTCGTATTACGCGAATGCTTTTTCCATCGTTTATTCGAAATTTTGATCTCGAGCTTGAAGATGCGATTCGTATATGTATGTTGTAGGCTATTTGCAGCAGGCACGGATTGTGCGTTGGTGCAAAGACAATTTATCTCACCAAATTGACAATGCTAATTACCTTTCCGTTAAGTTATCCAATCAGCAAGCTTCTTGATGTCATTCTCGGTGAAGAGATCGGAAATGTGTATAATCGAGAACGCTTGAAAGAGTTGGTTAAGGTAAGAAATTCAATAGCTGTGTAATAATTAAATTGAATTAGAATGTCGTACTGTTGGAAAATAACTTGTATTGTTTCCGATATTTAACTACAATTAACGTTGTTTCTTTGTGTAATTACTTATGATTATTGAAATTTATTGTCTATAACAAGAACTAATAATATAATTGCGAATGTCATATATATAGAAACGTTTCATTAGAAATGACTGAAATGCATGAATACTTGAAATTGATACATTAATACTATACAGGAACCTTTCTAGGTAACGACCGAATACAACGATTTAGAGAAAGATGAAGTAAATATTATTGCAGGAGCATTAGAACTGCGGAAAAAGACCGTAGTGGATGTAATGACCAAAATCGAAGACGTATACATGTTGAACTACAACGCTATTTTTCTAGACTTTGAAACTGTGTCTGAAATTATGAAATCAGGTACGATTAACATTTCAAAAGAATTTTAATGACATTCATGCTTCTTCTGTATTAATTGACGCTCGTAAATATCAGTTTAATTAAAAACTACTAATCGAAGATAAATGTCAGGTGAACGTTTAGTTGATCAGATCCTGATAATCATTTAACAATAATGGTTATTTAATAATTATTTGACAATGATTAATGACTGAATGTAGAGTTTTCTGTCAATTTTATGGAATAACGTGAAATTTATAGGAATAATAAAATTATGCGTTCTATTTTTAGGGTTCTCACGTATACCGGTGTACGAAGATGTAAGAACGAACATAGTATCAATGCTATATATCAAAGATCTCGCTTTCGTTGATCCCGCTGATAATATGCCTCTCAAGACACTTTGCCAATTTTATCAAAATCCATGTAATTTTATTTTTGAAGATGTTACATTGGATATAATGTTTAAGCAATTCAAGGAAGGTCTGTATAATGCAATTTTTTCGAGTCTTTATTTCTGGATAGATTTCATGAGACTCATACGAGCAATAACAATTACGCATATATATTTTCAGGTCATAAAGGCCACATGGCTTTTGTGCAAAGAGTTAACAATGAAGGCGAAGGCGATCCATTTTACGAAGTGATTGGTTTGGTAACATTGGAAGATGTCATTGAAGAATTAATTCAGGCTGAGATTATTGACGAGACGGATGTGTTTAGTAAGTTTTATTCTATGATTTATTTATGTTCTTTCGCAGTTCTTGAAAATTCTTTTGAATTTACATGTCAAATTTGTAAGTCACTTAATGTCAAATGTTAATTTTTGCAGCGGATAACAGAAGTAAACGTAAAAGACAGGTTCGTTCGAAAATGCCAACGGATTTTACCATATTTGCGGAGAAAAAAGAAAACCAACGAATTCATATTTCGCCACAACTGACGTTGGCGATGTTCCAGTACTTATCAACAAGTAAGAAATAATATCGAACGGATTGCAAAATGTTTACAGATATATCTTATAATGTTTGAATTATAATTATCGTATGTAATCTTCAGCCGTAGACACGTTTAAATCCGACGTTATATCGGAGACGATCCTGCGACGTTTACTGAAGCAAGATATTATTTATCACATCAAAGTAAAGTCGCGTGAGAAAGCCAAAACCGATCCGGCCGCGATAATTTATCAGCAGGGAAAAGCGGTCGATTACTTCGTGCTAATTTTAGAAGGTCGCGTCGAAGTGACGGTGGGAAAAGAGAATATGATGTTTGAAAGCGGCCCTTTCACGTATTTCGGGTCACAAGCTCTCACTGCTAACATCGGGATCGGTAAGCATGAGATACAATCTTGATAATGTTTGCCTACGTAAACGGAATAAGCTCTGCTCGAACACAATACGCTCTTTTGTTTCTAGTCGAGTCGCCTACAAACGCAAACCCGCAGACAGTCGGAAGCATTCAGTCTGTCAATTTGGATTCTATGCTGCGGCATACCTTTATACCGGACTACACGGTGCGCGCGGTGACCGAGGTATTTTACGTAAAAGTCAAGAGGTCCCTTTACCTCGCCGCGAAGCGCGCCACGCTTTTGGAAAGAAGTCAAAAGGATCCTTTACCTAGTCAGGAACAGTTCGACGATGAAGTGGAAAAGGTTGCAATCTATCATATAAATCATAAGCTATGATTGTAACAGTATTAATATAATACATAACGTAACATAATAAGACACACAAATCAAGATAATGTGGGTCTTACATATGTAATAGAAAAGCCATCTAAAGCCGAAAGACACAGATTAAATGAAATAAATAAATAATAACCTATCATATCACAAAACTTTTCGCCAATCCTAATTGAATGAAGTGACTAACGATCTTGTCAAATTTACAGTTGCTGCATTCTCTTGAAGAAGACGATCGCAGTGTACCTGAATCTCCGATATTACCCGCGGACAGGTTGGACAATGAGAAGGGAAGGGACTCCGTTATTCATTCGCCCATACGCAGTGTAACGGCGCCGACATCACCGCTTCCGGTCAGCGCCAGTCCGATCACGAATTCGAAGTTTATCTCGCCGCGGAACGATGGGAAAATGAGGAATTCATCGGCAAAGGTTTCTATCTCATATTCTTAATGCATCGCGAATGTCATGATTTTATTGACGTGAGATTTATTTGTTTCTAATTTATGACACATTGAATATATACATTCAAGATACAAACGAGTCCAATGGAAGTACAAGCTAAGCGCGATTCATTGAACATGTTAGACGCGGACATTCTCGCACGACAGTCCGAAGTGACACGAATGTCGCCCGCTATGAAGAAGGTGAACGGCGACGAGGAACGAACAAATCTCTTGCCTAAACAGGATAACTCTTAACGCTTGCAGAACGGCCGACAATATTCAGCACTGTCGGCGAAATCGGTTATGTTAAGAGCAACGAGCAACACAGAGTGGAACATACTGGCATGACACATTTTGCTACTGTGACATTAGGTACTTCACGAATTACTTAGGTATTTATCGCGAGAGAGGCGCCTCATATTCTTAGCGATTGGCTTAGAGGCTGTACCCGACCTCGGCTTTTGTGAATCGCCAAGTTTCGTAGGTATCAAAAGTCACTTTATATCAGTAGTTTGTGTAAAGAAGAGAATAGTACGTAATCGATTGTTAATAGCATTTCATAGATAATAAAGTGAAACTACTTTAGATTAAAGGCTATCCGTTTAAAGCTTATCTCTTATACACGAGAAAAAGAGAAAAAATAAGAGAACTAGAATTGATTTAGTAATATGCCTTTTGTCTTGATGATGAAAAAGATTAAAAATGCTTCCGTTTTATGATTGCATATATGAATGATTTATATGCTCTTTTTTTTAGATGTCTGTTTATGTATTTCTAGATTTCACAAAATATCATATAATGTTATATCACATTACGATTGCTTCAATGCAAGTAAAATGAATGGCATTGCGGGTACAGTTTTTAGCTAATTGATAGGAAAGTGATAGAAACTATGCTGCAATAATGCCTTGACATTATTTTGAATATATTTTAGTACGAAAGATTCGTTATAGAACGAAAATGGAATATATGAAGTCAAACGGTCGAGTACTATCATTACAATACTACTATACATATATATTAGAAAACAGTACAAATGAAATGAGAAAACAGTTGAGAAGGTTTAGTTTATTCGAAGGTCACTTCCCCTTAAGTTGTATGCGAATTAATCATATATAACCATATATAACAGTTTGAAATGGCCCAATTAGTAAGTAGTGGCGAGGAAATGACTTGGTACATAATTACTTATACTTTTATTATGTGCCTTAAAAAATTCTCTATATAAATATTATCATTGTGTGCTTAAACCATTTTTTTTTTACCAGGGATATCTCTTCATTTTTTTTCTCTTAAGAAAAAAATGAAATTTTACTGATACATTACTCATATCCCTGTCGTAACTGACGCAATCACGTACTTATATCATTTCTTGGATTCATTATTTTAATGAAAAAATGTTAAGATAAGTGTAGGAGACATGTACTGTTTTTCTTATGATTATTGTTAAAATTAAGAAACGAAAAAAATTTTGTTTTTCTCCTTGCTTGATTTGCATTTCATTTTTTCTTGGCAACAATTTGATCGTTCCGATTAGCAAACCATATGTAATATTGTAATTAAGATACAAAAATTGTATATGTATCATACAAATGGAAATAGGAAACAGGATTTAGTCTTTTCCTAGTAAACTTTGTTGTCATCTATTAGGTACTTAATTTGTGAATTGACTGATTGATTTATGATCTTGAAAAGTAATATTTTATTATATGAAAATATGAAAGATTAAATGTTTGCTAAAGAAAAAGAATTATTTACTTTAAGAATACAATTTTTATAGTGTAGTGTACTTTTTTTTAGAACATTCAGAGTATGTGAAATCTAAAATATATATAAAAGTTGCCTTTTGTTATACAATGTCTGATATTTTTGTCATAATTTTAGGAATGAATGCCTATAGTTATACTGTGAAACTTTTTTTATTCCGTAAAATATTATTAATACTTTTTCAGGAATCTAATTTCCATGAACTATTGTTATTCTCTGTTTTAAGACATGAGGCGAATGTACAATATAATTTATACTATTGTTAATTGAGTACTTATGATATACATTAAATGCGATGTACAACTACATTGTAATTATTAGGCATAAAGCGTTGAAAAGCGAGCCTTTCTATGTATCTATACGAAGTGATACTACATTAGCAGACTTGAAATATACAGCAGAAATAAAGTAAAACTCAAAAAGATGAATCAACTTAAAATATTCGCATAATCTGCGTCTGCTAATTGTGGATTACGTCTAAATTGAAATATTTTACAAAGCGCAACATCTGATTTTGGATTCTGTAGAATGTATCGAGCTAGAAAATGGTTACCTGACATTGTTCCCCGTAGATTGATCGAAGTACTTACAAAAAGGAATTCAATAAGAGAAGAACTGCGATGAATATATTATTAATATTTTGTACTATCTGAGTCTAAACGGAGATATTGTGTGTAGAGAAGAAATATATTACATCTGATAAAAGCAAAACAGCATTCTATTGCAGAATAATAGGTCTAGATACAATAAACTGTTATATAGATGAAGTTACAGCGTGGAAGATAAATATAAACGTGACATTTTTTTACAGAGATGATAGTATATGTAATATAATGAATGTCGTGTTAATATGTATACTCTTCATTTTATATCTATATTTATTGAGACTTATCATGTTTGTCATCTTAAAATGATGTTATAATAATTATTTAGTAAGTTTATACTTACTGCCATATGTTTAGTATGTTACGAGCTCGTTGGTCCCCCCGCTTAGCATACTTACATTCGTTTCCAAATAAAGCATGAAAATTACCTCTAAGTACTAAGATACTAAAGATTAATTACATATTTATGTAATACAACTCCGGAAATATCAAAGTTGGTACTTTGCGAAAGAGTTATGGGGCGAAAGAGTTCTTGTAGAAAAATGTAATCTCGATCATTGAGAATTTGAGTAACAAAGAGAGCAGATTTGACGTGTGACAAAGTTTTATATGAAAGAATATTTATCACAATAAATATGTTCTTCCTTAGATTATATTATCTTTATAAGGTGTCTATAAATTAGATATCCGTTAGAACTATTTTTTACATTTTTATTTTATGTAAAAATTGCAACATAACATTTCTTACCTTTTCTGTATTATAGTTATATAAACTTAAAAAAAAACAATGCGATGGCACAGAGAAATATAGGATACACTTAAGCATTGGAAAAAAGACAAAATATGGAAGATGAAAAAAAATAAAATCTGTTACATAATACTATATATCAAATTGATAGAGTAATAAATATTGCATTAAAATTTTCGAATATAGCAATAAAGAACGAGTACAACTTATATATTTTATAATATAAACATTTATATATATAAAAAGTTCATAAAATACCATAATATCTGCAAAATTATAATTCTGCGCGTATGCTTCTTTTAATTTCACATAATTTCGTCATATTTAACTCTCGTTTTTCCGCTATCAACTGTTGTAACGACGCTATTTTAGCATCTATGAAGGCAGTCTTGTCTTTCTTTGGACCCCGTTTCCTCTTAAGGTCCTGTGGAAAGTTTACAAAATTCTGTATAAGGCACCATGGATGTTGCTCCTTTATCAATGTGATTAAATCCATGTTGATAGACGAAGAACATAGTATCCGATTATTATTGACGGGCATTTTTATCGCGATCGCCGTTTCCATGGCTTTCTTTATGCAGAATGTACTTCGATTTTTAGAAACAAAGGTAAACACCACATAACTGTTTTTAGGAAGCTTATCCGGTATATTTAAACCAAGATAGCAATGCTTGCACAGCTGGGACACCTCGATGCAAGGATTTATTTGTAGTTTTTGTTTATTAGCATACAAATTTATCCTTTTCAACATGTCTTGCTCATCCGTCAAGCTCTCATAGAGAGCATTCAGTTCCTTTGCTTTGGCGCAAATATTCTCCATAATAATGTCCGTTCTTTCGAACATCTCGGTATGAAGAACAATATTATTATCGATTGGCAAGGAGTTCTCCAACTCTTCAAGAGAGAGCTCCATCAATTCCCTTCCTTGCAGACCTAGAATTACATTTGGCTTGTAATATTGCATACACGTGAACGACCTCTCCTCCACTTTAGCCTCTTGAATCGCGTCGACGAAGAGCTCCTTTGTTAAATAATACGTCCTAGACCGATCACAGCATATTAACCACAAAATGTTCTCCATGCGCAGGCTGAAAGCGATACAAAGCACCGCTCGGTTCTTCACGCTCTCCCCGAGGTGTATCCTCTCGAATGCCAGTTTATCGTCTCTACTGTGCACCAGGATCACGTTGTGCGTGTGTTCCGTGAGAAGCAGCAGACCTGCCGTCCTGTCCTGCCTCTTGACAGGCAGGATGTCCACGACGGCGACGTCGCTGGTGTAAATCAGCTGTACGACGTCGTTCTGCAGCGCGTACAGCCACCGGTGATGCGCGACGACGCAGAGATTGCCCTTGGTCTCACAACTGACGGCGAGGCAGCTCGCGAGCCGCGGCTCCGTGCTCGCCGAGTTCAAAAGGTATGTGCAAGTCGTCGCATTCACCGCCAGGGGGAACAGCTCCGTGGACGACTTGTCTTGTTTGTTGGCGAGGTAGACGGCGTTGTCCTTTGCGATGAGCACCTGGAAGAACTTACCGCCCATGTCGAGCGCGGTCTTGCTGAGCAGGGCGAATTCGTCGTAGCGCGACAGCTTGTAGGCGCCTTGCGGCGCGCATATGGCAAAGGCCCTGCCGTCGAAGAACTGTACCTTCCTCACGGGGGCCGGCGTCGCCAGGATCCGCGTGTCCCGCGTCCTCGCCTCGTTCGTGTAGGCAAAAATGACGAGCCTGTTATCGTTTACGTTCCAACAGAAGCACGTCTCCACGTCGTAAAAGTTGCACACGACGAAATGCGTCGGCACGAGCTCCTCGTCATCGATCGTGATATACATCCTTCCGTCCGGGTTTCTTTCACCCTTACGTTAACATGCCTGCAAAGAATTAACAAGGGGAGAAAGAACTGTCAGAACGATCATCATAACCGCCTTTCAAATCGCAGAGTATTACGGGGCGTCCCTGTGACGCCATTTTTCGTAATTGCACTCTGTCGCACTTTCTACACTTAAATTGTGACGGATCTCAAACCAAACGTTTGCAAAACTACCGAGAGAAAGCGCGCGGGAGTTGGCGGGAGCGAAACGGAGAAAATTGGCGCGTACGATTTGTCACGCGCGGCGTGTGTTTACACGCCCGAGGCCGCGTTCGAAAACGTCACCCGAGTGGTCACCGACGTTATTTATCCTTGTTTAACGTTCGTTAATCAACAAGGATAAAATGATACGTGGAGCACTCGGATAATTTTCCGAACGCAGCCCGACGAGTGCTCGGAGGTTATGTAGCTGATGGAGTAACCGTTTGATTTGAAATGTCAGCGTTGCTTATCAAACGTCAGTTAGCCAGCGTGATAAAGAAATTCAAGTTCGAGGAGCTGGAAGGCGCCGTGATGCCCGTTTTCCCCGAGATCTCCTGGAACCGAGTCAGGTCTAAGCTGGTTAAGAATCACAAGAATTTCACGGTAGCCAATGCGGTGCTCGTTATCGAGGAGGCTCTCGACGTAAGGCTCGCTTCGTATAATCCTCCAGATTCTTCATCTGGAAGGTTTAACTCGTTTACAGTATACATTAGTTCTTCAAAATTTTGGAGCAGTCGTACCTTTTAATTAAACAGAAACTTTTATGTCTATTTCTATCACGGTAGATTAACTTTAATCTTAATTTAATTTACTTTCTATCTTTTTTTAGTTTAATTTACTTTCTATCTTTTTTTAGTCCTTTTAGAATTAGAAAAAGTTAATCTGCCGTGGTAGAAATGGACATTAGGGCCAATTCCACGATTTACTTTAACCAGAGTTTAACTAACGATACTCACACACAAAAGGAGTTTGTTTTATATATGATAAATTCTCCCATTGGATAAACTAAGTTATGGAATTGGCCCTTAATATGTTTGAAGGAATCACTTGTAATAAAAGTTTATTGTATAC